>JAVQJD010018114.1:0-72275 GCA_036023655.1 Nannoperca australis
GACCAAAAATCCAATACCCAAAATATATTTCTTCTATAAAATATACTAAATTGACAAAATATGTTTTATATGTCACATGAACAATATGAACAAGATAATTATTGTTTGATAAAAGACTCAAAATCGATGAACTAATCAATTTATCAACTAAGTGTTTCATCTCTAATTACAGCAAGATCTCTTTAGATCAACATACACATTGGGGTATGTAGTTCAAGTACAATTATACGTTTTATGGGGGATTTACTAATTTAAAGACAATAGGTTTATAGTGTAATGCAAATTAAGGAAAAAATGTTATTACAATTAATAACCAGCATTACATGGAAAACACAAAGCAGAGTATCTTTTGTTTCTATGTGATGGAGGTTTTGATGTAACACCCACACTGAGGTTCCATCATTATTAACTTTATTTTCAGTGGGGATCCGCATCCTTTCAAACTGATAAGGTACTTCCTCTGTGTTTCCCTTTGTGCTTCTACAGCTGCAAACTCTGTGTGAAACAAAGGAATCTTTTCACTCTCCTCCTCCAATTTATAGTCAGTAGTTTCGAGTGCCTGAGTCCTCAGTACAACAAGCCTCCTCAAACCACATCATGTTCAGTACACGAGAGAGAAGTCATTAACACTGCACGGAGTTCAGTGGCTTGACACATAGTGAGATGAAAGGAAATGTGGTGCTCTGGCAGCTTTTTAAAACTGTATCATTAAAGACTGTATGGGCTGTAGAAAACTCTACATTACAGATAGTGTGTTTTTGGCCAAATTGCTACTCTGATAAATATAAATATATGACAAATACAGCGGTCATATTAGAACAGTTTTGTTCTGTGCGTTTATTCTGCCCCACTTTGCCACATACAAATGAGAAGCCATTTGGTTAAGGGCAGATCTCCAGAGACAAATCTGTGACTGGATGACAGCATGCTTACATACACTCGCCTTCTGGCAACGCACTGCACAGATGAGTGCTTTAACTATAAATTGACCCATTTTGAAATGCCTCTATTCATAGCAACAATACGCCGCCATGGCTGGAACATTCTATTCATTCTTAAGGGAGGAGATCAGCCAGCAGACAACATGCAGGCTGAAATACCCAAAACAAAAATTGTGTTAAACTGTTAGTTTGGCAGATGGTGTTTAACTCACAAAATGATGACACTGTTGTCAAAGTGATGTGATGTGTGTGTGTGTGTGTGTGTGTGTGTGTGTGTGTGTGTGTGTGTGTGTGTGTGTATGTGTGTGTGTGTGTGAGAGAAAGAGAGAGGGGGGAGAGTGTGTAACAGTAGCCTACTCTTCCATCATGCCATGCGTGGTGAGTGGGTATGCAGAGATGCCATCTGCTTTCCATCTAGATCAGTGTCCTTTCCAGGGTGCTGCTCTGGAATGTGTGAGTGTCACTCAATCAAAACGTAAAAAAGGGACCATCATTAGTATGCTGCAGCCACCCATTCTGCTCAGGACCGAGCTCCATCCATAGTGCACCACGTCTGCCAGCTTTCTGCTACGTATGCTAGCCACTGATGCCCGTAAGCTATTAAAACGCATCAGTAACGCAAACTATTGATGGTTCTAAACTATCTAATTAAAGCAAATAAATATAACTGGTAAATATTCCCTAGTGCAACAACGTTGTATTACTCCACAGCTGAAAATAGTCCCCAACAAATGCAATATTAACTCATGTTTGAGTGACGTTTGGTAATAACTACAGTGCCCAGCCGTTTTAGGAAATGACTTAGCATTTTACAAAAATGAAAGAATATTTTTGGGATCCATTTTTAAAAGACTTACATCCTGAGCAGAAACCTAGGGGTTTGGGTGCCACAGACAGCAAATGCATTGTTTGTTTGGGTCTTTTTATGGAATTTGTTGATAACTAAAATATGGACGTCTTATCCTTTAACATGGTCTCAGTGTTGCTTCAGGATTGTACCACCTGACACCACTAAATACAACTTCTTCATTATTTCCCAGTTTGGCCACTGTCCCCCTCACTTCCCGTCAAAGAGACAAGGAGAGGGGGCATGACATCAGCATGCTGCAGCCAGGGTCTGAGGTCACCACTATGCTGTCTCTGTCAGTCCTCGCCTCCCTAAACCCTTTAACTGCTCTGTGAGTCAAAGATCTTGGCAAGCAATGTGCAGCAAAAAACAAGATGTTAGAAACAAGCTACAGCAGTTATTGTTGGCAGCAGCAACAAGCCAAATAGAGGTATAAGGCAGAGTAAAGAAAGCCCGGGGGTCCTTATGCAACCCCACATTTGTGAGAATTATGTGATGCCAGAGATGGCAGAAGTGTCCCTGACATGGCTCAGATGGAGAGAGGCCTGATTGAGCCAGCAGCAAACTAGCTGTGAGTAGAGTCTAGTTAAAGATTTTTAGGAGCCAGCCCGTGTCGTATAACGTCTCACGTAATTTATTAAGATAATTTATTTTTAAGTCTTTGTAATGTCATGGAAATGCCATCTAATGTCTTTATCCAGCAGCCACAAATGCTGAAAAATGAAATGCAATGAAACACACAATGACAACTATTCCCTAATGTTAAGGTCAACAGTAAATAAGGTAAGTCATTCTTATCTTGGTTTTGTGTAGTAAAGACAGTGCTGTCGGGCTACGACACATTATTTTGCCCAAAAGCATTCCCTTTGTTTTGTAAACCTGACCTGAATTTGAGTCATCGCAAACAAAATGGGGTAATTTACACTCTGAGGTTAATTGTTTGTGACAGAACCCAAAGGCTCTTGGAACCAGTGCGGTGAAACCTAGAACAGTGAAATCTGGGACAAACTCAGAGAATGTGTCTTCTTCTCATGCATGCCTAATTCAACCTATAGGAAGATATAAACATATTTACTTCCTTATGTGTACTGTCTTTAATTGGCACAAAATAAAGCATTAATAACTTATTTCTACTGGTATAACCAGTTTCCAAACTGAATCTAGTGAATTATGAATTATGGGAATTGTTAAAATTGCCTCCTATTAGTCTATTTCTCATCCTTAAGAACTCGATTCGCAGAGAATCATGAAGCTTATAAAAGAGGCAATAAATTCTTTTTTTCATGCATAATTATGTAACTACCTACATGTAACCCAGCAGCTTGGCATGAAGGCTGCAGCCACTGGCCGGATTCCTTGTCAATCATTCTTTCTAACCAATAACGGTGCTTAATGGAGAACACTGCACTATTGCTGTCACCGAGCCCACGTTTAAAAGATCAACAAGAGGAGAAAAAGCTCATGTTTACGTTACTGGATATGTCTGCGGCTGCTGGTTACACCAGAGTCTGAGCGAAACATGTTACATAAACTTGCCAGAGTCCACGTGATCAGTTTGTTATTGTCAGCTCCTAATGCATATATGCCACTGCAGAACATGGCATTATATGTTAAAAAAGAAAAAATTTAAAAAGGGGGGGGGGGGGGGGGAAGCCTTTCAAATTCTCAAGTATGTGCCAGGCACGCTGCCACGTGTCCTTACAGCTCAAAATGCAATTTCAGTATAAAGTAAGCACGCAGAGGCATGAAAACAAACAAGCAAGCACCTACCGACTCAACTGGATCTGTGTAGGATGGCATACAGTCATCGATTTTTTTCATTTATTCATATTGTGAAAACATGCAGGTCTACCACGGGCCAAAATAAACCACAATTCACGCCCGCTAATAAAGTCATAAATCACCTGGTGATGTAATCCTCCGCTTTTCTTTGTCAAGTTCACAAAACCATAATTGCGCGTCGCGGAGTCTTGAAGTCTTTTTCCTCCCCGCTGCCTGAGCTCAAGTCTGCTCGACGGCTCAGTCCCTCGGAGATGCTGAAGAGAAACCAGCCCGCTGATTGGCGGCCGCCGTGTGCGACGAGCTGTTTTCTTCTTGCCTCGCTGTGATGGTGCTTCAGTGCTCAGTGGAGCGCCGATAAACAACGGTGGGATCTCGGAGCATCTTTGTGTGTGTGTGTGTGTGTGTGTGTGTGTGTGTGTGTGTGTGTGTGTGCTTTGAGATGAGTTGTAGATGGAAGATGTAAACAAAGGACTAGATGGAGGATCATTACAGCTTCATTAATAAACAGCCAGTGTAGAGTCCCTGTGTGAGACCGTGAGCCATATAGGAAGGACTTATAGGAGTGGCAATAACAAATTGTGATCTTGGAAAAAAAAAAAATAATAAATGCATCCTCTTTACATCCTCTCAGAAAGAATGCATGTCCTCCCCAACACTTCCCTGTGAACCTTAGCCGTCTGATGTCCAGGGCACTAATGTGTTACACAACCAGTGCCAGCGTATTGGCTGGACGTGGATGGACATTATGTAACCTCTAGCCTTGCTGATGGTCCGCATGGTATAATATAGTACCAATCTCTCACACATACAATTCACAGACAGGGCCAAGCGGTGCAAACACGCATGCCTATGAGCAAAAGAAAGGGCTCAGAATTCATTTAGACGAAAGCAGTAACCACTTGATGACATAATAGTTTGTCTCAGGCTGCTTCAGCTGCGCCTCTGTGTGGTCAATAGCAGCCTTTACAGTCACATTGAGCTAAAGCAGTTGCCAAAACCACACTGTACGTCAAATGAACAAACCATAATGATCCGATGAAGGCTTAAATAGCTTCCTTAATGTCCTGTCCAATATTTAGCGGGCATTACGCTGTGGGTGTGGGCCTATACGTTCGTGAGGCCTCCAGGTAGCTCACTTTTACAGAGGTTCGACTCCAGCCCGGAGCCGGTCCATTTCTCCCGACTTTCCTGTTTATCTGTTACCATTCAAAAAAGAAGCCCGATGTTCATCAAACTGATCCTCGTGATGACACACCTACAGTGAATCTCTCGTGTAACATCTTTAAGTCATTATGTTTTGTTTTTCTTTTCTGTACAGCGTGGTTTTTTGACACCGTTTTAACTTGACTGTAAAGGCTGCCATTAACCACACAGTGGCGCAGTTGAAGCAGCTTGAGATAGTCTCGAGATAGAACTACTATGTCATCAAGTAGTTACTCTCAGTCCAGGGAACTATGCCTAATCTCATCACTTTCTTTTGCTTATAAGCTTGCGGGTTATCGCCTCTTGATTTCTGATAGACAATATGTTGTGCATGTAATGTTGCCTTCTCTACTGTTTTTAATGGGGCATATCGCTCACTGCAATGAAACACTTAATACTTAATTTAGGTAAAAGTTCAAACATACAAAAATGTTATATATACTGCAGTAAAAATAAAAAGACTCGTTATACAGAAGGACCCATCATTTGTATTATATTAATGGATTCTAATTAGTGATGCATTAATGTGTACATCACTTTAAAAATGTGCTCCTCAATTAAACATGTTTTTGAGCTGTAACCTAAATGATATGACTTTTGTGATACTGTACTGTGAAACACACCTCTAAAAAGCAGCAGAAGACGTATTTATATTTAAACAGGTGTTCGTCTAGCCTCATGCTGTATGATGTTTGTTATTTTTGCGTGTTTTTAAGGTCTGGTGTTATATTTTATTGCCTGTTTATTTTGACAGTTTTTATGGTCTTATTTTGAACACTTGTACTTTCGTGAAGCACTGTGCTCTGTGAAAGGTGCTATACTAAATAAACTACCTACTTACTCACTGTCAAATTCAGCTATAAAGGCTGCTAAACAATGCCAGCTTTGTGACATCAACAGTTAAAAAAAGACCGATAGAGAGCTGAAGTGCTGTTCCCTTTTCAAGCTAGTTCAGCTCAACAGCTTTCAGATAGTGTATTTTATCATACAAGGTTTTCTCTTTGGTCATCAGATAACAGGACAAGATACTCAAATGTTGCTGTCAAACATGTTGTACAGTACAGTACAGTACTCAATATCCATTTGGCTTAGAATATGAGAAGTAAACTACAGTATCATGTTTCAGCTTTTCAGGAAGATGCCTAATAATACATCCATCCATCTATCTGACTGCAGGCTAGTGGAACAGAGGCTAGACTTTAGAAGACGGGCTAGACTTTGACTCTTTTTACAAGTCTGTGAGATAAAACAATGTTTTAAATAATTCCGCCATCATCATAAAACACACACAGTGTAGATAAAGAGGAACAAAACACGACAGGTCCACAGTTATTCAAAACTGCATACAAAAAGGCCCAACGGACGGAAGAAAACTGTTCCGTGAAATGCATCAGATTGTGATGTCAGGTCCAAAACGTCCTCTGTACTCATCAACAACAGTCCATGGTTGCGTGGCTCAGTTTCATAAAGCATGTTCTCATAACAAACAGTTTTTCAGAGCAGCATATCCTGATGTACCGCCATGCAGACATCAGTTACTGCTCAGTATCATCTGGAGTCATTACTGCCCAGAGGGTCCTGCACTTCAGGAACACTGTTCGCAGACTTCCCACTGGCGCTCGAAGCCTCTTGGTCAGTGTCGGGCTTCCATCTTTTGATGTCGCTCTTTGACATTTCCCCTTTCAGACACGGGCAACAAGAACAGATACGTATTATTTACAAACTGCATGTACTAATATGGAAGTATCTGTGGTGGAAAAAATACTCTGATCTTTTGCTTAATTAAAAGTAGTAATACCACTGCGTAAAACTACTGTGTTAAATGTAATGCATTCAGAATACACATTTAAGTAAAAGTACAAACATATGAGACTAATTGTGATGAAACACATTTCTTACCGAATTTATAAAAACCAGCATTTCATGGGTTGAAAATGGCTCGACAAGCCATCTACTGTTTTGACTCAGCCCTGAATCTGTGAGGCCAATGCTTAGATAAACCAGTTGGAGCCTATCTACGTCATGAAATGTATATTTTATATATTATGAAAAAGACTAATCAGCTTCGGTCAAGTCTCCCCCGTGTCCCCTGACCCACACACTTCCTTCTAACATTTCCGTTCATCCAACTTGTAAAAAGGAGGTCGACACAAGAACAGGTGAACAATAGTGATATGTTTTGTGCAGTGCAGTCAAATACTTACTTGCTGCGCTCTCTGCATGATTTTCTGTGCCATAATGTAAAATATTCTTCTTATCTGCTGATTTCCTAATGTTTTCCAACTAGATTAAAACAGATTTTAAATGCAACATTACCCATTTGATTCATGTGAAATCATTATAAAGGAAATCAAAGTAGGCACGCTTACCTCAATGCATATGGACTCAGAGAGTCGGCTTGTGATTGGGCCTTTATTGTCAACATTGCACGTACTGCAGGAAAACCAGAGTGGCGTTAATGATCTTTCTCTACAAAATTAGTTTAAATAATAGTATAGCAAGGGCTGTAAGGGATTTGTTTTACCTTGAACTATGTGATAATGCAGGCTCACAGTCACCTGAGCTTTCTTCATTCTTTTTTTAAAAAGTAAAAAGAAAAGGTTTTACACAGATGGCAAAATGAACAAGCGAGTGACAGTGAGAGGCAGAAGACAGGTCTCACCTGTGGAGCTCGGTTACTGATTTTCACATCATGCGAATTTCTTGCCTCAATTTCTAGTTTTTTGACTTCTTTTTGGCGCTGCATCTTTACATAATCATATGTGCTTATGCCTTTATAAACTGTGACGCCAAGAGGAGAACAAACAGCAGAGGGAAAAAGAGAGGATTAATGACTGGGTGAGGCTAAGGGGAAAAGAGCCCCATCAAATGTCTGTCTTCAAGATTGTGACTCACAGAGGTAAAAGTGGAAGCCCAGCAGATGTAGGAGCAGCAGCAGGCAGATGATGCTCAGCATAACTGTTATGAAGGCTAATATAAGGAGACCAGCTGAACTTGTCTTTATGGGTGCCAAGGGTAAAAACACCAGCCAGGTGCCATTCCCCAGCATACCTAAGGAGGGAGCAAAAGAAAGACAACACACATACAGCTTTTAATTATCCAGTTAATAGAAATATTATCAAATATGTTGTTGTTCAATCAGATAAAAGAAGATCAATATTATGGTGACTCACTAAAGTGTGGGGAGGTCCGTAGGCTGTTTGAATCCAGGTAATGCTGAATAAATATGAACAGGATGACAACAACGAGCAGGAAGACACCTAGTGCAGCAGAGGACAGTGCCACAAAGAAGCACCTGAAGGCAGCACACAAAGCCAGATGTTTATTTATTCAGCATTCCACATTTTATTTGCGCCACAGCCATGAAGTGAGATACAGGAAGTACACTCATTCATCCAGAAATGTGTCTCACCAGTAGTTTCTGCCACCCACACAGGTGTTCAGCCATTTGCAATGATGATCAAAGTCTTCCACACACTTGTTGCAGACACCACAGTGTTTTACTTTGGGGCCACTACGTGATAATAGATTATGTTAACATCATTACTTTTTGATAATTGCCAAACAATACACTAGAGACTACTGATTTGAATACATACACCTTGACATCACATAGATAACATTGTAGGCCCTGGATGACATGCGGCTGCTTTTTCCGGTCGAACACTGGCATTGGACTGGAATAGCTCTGTTTGGCCCTCACACCGGCATCTGCTGGATCTATAGTCACAGCAGCAATATGGGTGAAGAAGTGTAAAATAAACATTACGCCCGTCAGCTGTGCACAACAAGAGTCAAGGAAAATAGTAATAACATTGGAAAAGCACTGCAATATGTGATAAATGTGCAGAAAAGTAAGAGGCACCAGCATACATGAAGAAGAAACTGCAAACTGTTGCACACAAGTGGATCTTTTGTTTGAGAGATAATGTCTGTTCTGAAGAAATCAACACAGTTCTTATGGCTGAGTGAAATAAACCAGTGTTGACATCATGCAGCATTCAACATGTGACAAAACACCACTGATTATGTCTTCTGGGCTTCATTGAGACCACCGAAACAGAGACAGAGTCACGTCTGGTGTGAATGGGGCCCATACAGACCCACCACACAACAAAATGCTTGTCTTGTCCAGCAGGCCAAACAAAACCGTAGCAGAGATTAATGTTTGCTCCATATTCAAATTTTGAAAGACGCCCATTGCCGCACACTTAACAATCGATTGCGAGGTTTCGGCTGTGTGTTAAGGATACAGCGTAGGCCACATGGGTCCATGGTGGAGGCAGTAGAGGGATGTAGATGCCAAAGCTGACTATGGCGAGGTAGGTGTACAACAGCCAGCCGATCACTTGGAAAGCCTGAGGGGGCCATGACCATCCGTTCACCCTGGGAGGCTTGGAGGGGACCAGCTCATTTTTACTGCTGCCCCGCATGGGAGATGTGCGCCTCAGCCTTTGACCGAAGCATTTCATCTGGACAGCACACAAGGAGAACAGACGCAGTCAGTCGAGAAATGTCTCCCTGCAGACGTCGTCAAACATCCATCCACACATCACAAATACTACACGCACTAGTCCTGCTCCAGCAGCATTTGCTGGGGAAATGAGTTAGGAAAATGAGTTGAGCATAATGATAGTGACTGTCCAACCATTACGGACCTACACCAGTTTTAGCTAGGTGTGCCTAATACACGGGCAACTAATACAACAGCCTTAGTTTAACCTCATTGATATAAATGGGGTGGACAAAATATCAGAAACACCTCTCAGGAATACAGTTCAGCAGAAGTACTAACTGCACCCTCCAAATGTATTGCTTAGCAGTTGTGTTTTTAGTTTCAGTTACTTAATAAACTGGCAGTAAAAGAAGCCTCATCCATCATCACAAACGACAAAGGAGCCCCTGCACACAAATAACAAGGAGGATATTGTCACGTAGCCTACAGAAAACAGCTGACCCAGGGTAAAAGAGTTACACAAAGTGCAACATCCCTTTCTTTGTAAAAGGCCTTGTAATCACATGTTTTGCTCTTCGCCTTACTCCTGACGGGTGGATATTATAACAACAAGGCAATCCATCATGTGTTGTGATTACCACTGCAGTGTTAGGGTTAGAGGGTTAGGGTTAGTCAGGGTTAGTGGAGGTCTAACGCATGCGTTAGACCTCCGGGGGACATTTAAAGCTGGTTGCCACGTAAAGAGGTAATCGACCTGTGGCTGTGTCTTCCTGACAGTGGGCTTTGTCGCCGTGTTTTACTTAACAACTAAAGCGGCTATCGAACATTAAGTTAAAGCTTGTCTGCATTATCTCACCGCACATTTTGTGTTTAACAGCCCACTAGATATGTTTTAATTTTTAATTTTAAAATAAAACAATAACCAACAATAACATATAGGACAACAGGTTTTTATAAAGAATTACTTACGTTTGCCGGTGACAGCGACCATACAATTAAAAACAATAAGCTCCTGTTCAAATAGAGATTTCCATCGCTTGATATTCCATGATTAGTTTGTCAGCCGGGCAGGTGCTTCAACAAGTCAAATGCACATGGTGAACAAACACTGGACAAAAAACGGCCTCTGGAAACATGGATAAAATGCTCCAAAGTCCTTGGATTTGTGTCACCGCGGGACGTGAATCAGAAGTTGAAGAATCAACTCGCTCAGCAGGTCGTCGCAGCGCTATGGAAACGGCCCTGCTGCGCATGCGCATCACAGCTCTCTTCGTGATACTCAGCTTTTTATTGTGGCCCTTCGCGGACCGAATGCACGCACGCAGCTTGTCCACCAAACGTCAGTCTTAAAATTGATTTCTCATATTTTCTGGCCGCGGAGCAAATAAGATGCTCACAAATACCCACTCCTCTTTTCCCACGAGAGCAAGAGGGAACTGCAGGCGGAGATAAAACCGTTCTTTAATCTTAAGTTTCTCGTGTAAATGTATACCGCTTGCACATTGCTTTATTCTCACTTCCCCATTGTGCCTTCGCACGCTGAGACATCCTATAATAGCAAGCGTTGCTCAAGCCTTCATACGGAAGTTTACTGCTGCAGAAGAAATCGGAGGACTCAGCAGGGCACCTTTCCTGCAGCAGGACGATCTTATAACATCCTTTAACTGCAAACGCGCTAAATACGGCTGAGTATTTCTGGTACATTTTGCAGCTGCTCCCACAGTAGGTGTAATGCGACTGATTGACTGAAGCACACGCATTTATAAATACAGGTACAAGCATTTATTTTTCAAGCGTTGCACTCATACAAAACCATACAATTACACTACAAACAGTCTGTACAATCATATACAGTCTTTAAAACGGGTCAGAGCCTCCTGCTGTCTCCACTGTGCTCAAACAGTCAGAACGCAGTGCCGTTAACACCAGGTCAGTGTGTGTGGTCAGCTGTTGGCTGTGCTCTCTGGCTCTGGAGATTGTAGGAACTCATAGGGATCATGAACCAGTTCAGACTGGTCGCCAACACCCAGGTGTGATGGGCTCCCTGTGGACAAAAGAAAATATGGTTCTTATGTTGTTACCATTCCGTGGAAAACAATAAATCTTTTGCAGAAAATTGATGTATTATGGCTTGTTATCAGAAACTGTAAATTGTAACTAACAAGCATTAGCAGTGCTCCTTTCAGAGCACCTAATCTTTTAGTCTTACTCCTACTGCAGATACCTAAGTGGTGCTGGTCCCTCTCTGAGGCGTTAGAGAGGGAGGACAGGTTGGACGAGGGTCTGGAGCCGACTCTGTCCACCTGAGCCTCGTGGAACTCCTGCAGGAGTTTGTCTGCATCGTCAAAGTGCTGCTGGCCCTCCTCGTTCCCCGGCTCTTTTTTCACCGCTTTACCTGATGAAGTAAGAGAAAACTAAATGAACAAAGAGCTAAAGAAAAAAAAGAGGTTCTATCTTGCAAGTACACATTAAAACAGGAAGGAGGTAAAAGCTGATAAGTCTGATGCTATACGAGTAATGTGTGCAGCCGCAATGGAGGTTTTGACGTGTTCTGTTTATACAAGCTTCAGAATATCAGAGCGAGAGAGATGTTTTCTCAGAGAAAGATGGTGACTACCACCATCTAGAGCGAAGCGTCATATTCACCATTTTTGTCATGTTTCCATCAAGTAGTTTGACTGCTGCGTGTGTTAAAAACATTTTGTAACAACTCCGCTGCAAAGGTTTAGTGATTAAAATGAAGGTGTTTACGTGGCTACATTACCCTTCGATACTGAGACTCCACACATCTTACTCTCACTTCGCTTACTATGATCCATATCAAATGAACACAACGCACGTTTCGCGTAGCCTCCACTTTACTCCTCTTACTACCTTAATTAGCTCATGACTGGATTACTGGTGTACGTGTAAATGCAGCCACTTGAGAGTGTTGATGGGTATAATCACCTAATGAGTTCAGCATGGATATGTCCAGAGACATATCAGGATAGTTCTTCATTGACATGAAGTCCAGGACGGAACCACTCTCTCCCAGTCCACTGCCATCTGTCATCTGAACAGAAAAGAAAACAGCGCCAGTCATACGGTGGATCAGCTATTTAAACGCACCATCACTTTGACCAAACTACAGCATACCTGCATGTCACAGATGTTGGATTTGGTTTCATCGGGTTTCAGCATCATGTTTCTTTTCTGAAATGCAAAATAAGCATCACACGCATGGACAGGCCCATCGCAGAAACCAGTCTGAGGTAGAACTGGTCAAGACAACCCTGCAGACTGAGAGGATGATGGAGGTAATGTGTGTAATACTGTACAGCGCTGTATATCAAGCACGAGTCAGATACCTGTCGGATTTGACTGACGGCTTTGACGTGATCGCCTGCGGTCATCTTGTCCAGAAGCCCGTCGACCCAATGCTTCGTGACACTTCCGCAGCCCTTGACAAACTCCTGTATGCTTGGGGTGAAAGTGAACACATTTCAAGATGAAAACGGGGACACTTCATTTTTTTACTAGATCACTTCAAATCTAAGTTTACCCTTTGACAGAAAACCCCCCCTACCTGAGAGCACATTGCACCCCTGTGTCATCTCCATAGGCAGAATAGAGCATGTCCACCTCATCAGACAGCAGGTCTGGAAAGACCGAGTTCTTCTGGAGACTCTGAGTGTTGTAGGCACTGCTCAGAAACGTTACTACACAGAGCGAGACAAAAGCATAACCAAAAAAAAGCATTATAAGTCAGTAATTGTTATTAATTGGATGCGAAATTGTGAGAAAAATGTCTAATATTAATGAAATCAACAAAAGCGCACTTCATGACGTACCTTTGTGTCTCCTGTCATCTTTAAAACCCAAGGTTGTTAATCCAGGCAGAAGCTTATTGGATAGAGAACTCAGGTCCACTTTATGAGTCTCTTCTTCTACAAAAAAACAAAGAACAATTTGCTGCTTTCTCAGATATCACATATAATACTAATGTAGTGTAGATCTTGTGTGAACACAGGGTTTTGAAATATGCTTAAAAGGCTACAAAGTGGTGAAACCTTCTGCATCAGGATCCAGCTGATTCACAACAGTATACAGAAGAGAACTGTCTGGCTCTTTACGCAAGAAGCCCATCTGAAAACATAGAACGGAGAAAATATATTGTCAATACAAACTACACTGACAACAAGTAACGCCCGCACACCCAATTGCTTAAACAACATATCAAATCAAAAATGGCAAAATCACTCCCTCAAGTGTGTAAACCTTTGTCATTTTGTAAAATAATTAATAAATAAAATGCTATAACTGGTAGAAACATTATGTGTCAGTGGAAATGTATACACAAAATGAAAAGACAACCTTGGAGTTGGGCATGTATCTGTTGATTCTATCCCGAGCTTCATCTGCAGAATGCTCAACGAGCGCGAGAACATGCTCCTCTGCTGTGCTGTCAGTCAAGCTGCAAGCGTTTCCCTCTGGTTCATACAGGTAACTGAAATAACACAAGTGACAGTGTTACCGGGTCATTATACTGACAGGGTGCTGAATCCCAGAACACTTAGGACTTCTGCTGTTATTTCTGACTCCACGTCATTCCTTAAATGTATACAAATGGTTACATTTAACTTAGATATTTCAAATAGTGAATACCTGATGACTTCCTTCATGTCTTTGACTGGTTGTTTCTTGGACTTCTTAGCTGACTCCACAGGGATGGGCATTATCTCTGGAGGAGGTATATCAGCTGTAAGGTCTTCATCTCCCAAAATGGCTGCCTGCTGGGTGTAGTCCATATCCTGCATGAAAGACATGCTGCGCTTCAGAGCCAACAGCCGTTCCTGTGCGCAGGGCAGAGGAAGAAGAGGCCAGACAACATGGGCATGGTTGGTGCCAACAGGATAAGATGGAATGGTTACAAATAAAACATATAATACAAGAAATGTGGTTGTTTTCATTCCTTTTGACTTTGTTACCTTGCTCATCATCTTAAATCCTGTATGGAGCAGTTTCTTGGCAGCTTTGTAATAGACGGTCTCTGGTCGGTTGTACACCATGGCATTGTCACACATCAGTTTAAAGTCCGCCTGGAGGCCAAAAAGGGTTCAACCAGGTATTTCGTAAAGTTTATACTTACATCATTCATCATCCCAACCCTCTTTTTGTGTTGAAAAGTATCCTCACCTTGAATTCCGTTACTGTGTTGTACTCATTGTTTCTAATCTTGTCTTTCATGGTGCTGAAATCCATCGGATGTTTGATGATCATTGAGTAACCAGGAGCGATCGCATCCGTTACTGGAAATGAGAAAAATCCATGGGGGTCTTTCCTGGAGAAGACAAGTGATGCACCATCAGTGGTATTCAGCACTGTACCAACCTTTACGTTTGCTTAGACTTGTATCTCTGAGTGCAAGTGTTCTCTCCTGATCATGCTTGGGCACGTTATCTGTCCGGTCAGTATGATCAATATGAATGCATCTCGGTCATGATGTGATCTGATGAACCAGATCGCATCATGCACGATAACATGGCCTGATTTTCGTTTGGTCAGATGTCGCCCAAGTGTTGGTAGCAATCTATGGCTAACACATCCGCAAAGTCGAACACAACTGTTCTTCCACAACAGGACTCACCCGCTACTATAAAAAAAAAAGTGTATAATAAAAGTTCATGTCGGCGCTCCACTCACAGTAATAAATGCCCATATAGACTAATGACTGAAAGCCTATTAGCCAGCAATGTTTACTGCACCCTTCAGTATTGAGTTGCAAAAAACAAACAATACATGCAAATGTTGCTATTCTTAGACACTTAGTCAAGTCATAAAAATCTTTCTCAACAGCTGCTGTGCCCTTAACCCTTACTCTTTATGCTTCTGGATCTTTAAAGTACTGACTGTGATCGAGTTCAAACTTTTCAGGAGCAGTGCTTACGGCATTTAAAGGACAGAAGGCAGACATTACAGGTGGAGGCAGCTGTTAGACTCAAATCAGTGTTCCTCACCTCTGCAATTGCCTCAAAAAGTGCTCCAGCAGTTGTTGACGAGGAGTGCACTCATTCTCTAAATTGGGCAAACATAAAAAAATACAGACATTTACTAACACATCTACAAATGAATAACTACTCAAATAAAATGTAATATTTTCTTGCCAAAAAATTAAATGTTTCCTCATTAATACGCATTCTCACCTTGTTGTGTCCTGCACGATCGGACAGGCCTGTCACCTTGCGGATCTATTTCCACTTTTATATTGGGGTGAAACTCCTCCACTTCAGGCTCTATCTCAAACTCTCTCTCTCGCTCCTTCTTCTTTTTCTTCTCTTCCGGCTGATGAGATACAGTCATGATGTGAGTGACTTTCCGGCAAAATCGTAGAGGGTCTTGGTCATATTGTCAGGTTTAAGTTAAGTTTACTCACCTCTAATCCGATACTTATACTTTTTGGCAATGTGAAAGGCTCAACAGGACCACTAGCACTGGTGGCAGCGGTAGCTGCTGCTGCCTCTGATTCATTCTGCTCTCGCTCTCTTTTCTTCCTCTTTTCCTCCTGTAGGATGGGATGAAAGACAATTTTTTACTTATAGCGAGAAACAAATATAGGTGCTATAATGTTGAATGCTTTTTTATAAACTTACCTTCCGCCGTCTTCTGTCCTCATCATCCACATATTTGTCTTTGTCCTTTTCAGACTTTTTCTTCTTCTTCTTCTTTTTCTCTTTGTGACGTTCTCGCTCATGGTCTGATCGGTCATCGTAGTAGCTGGAGTCATGGCCCGAACCAGAGAGCTCTGTCACCTCACTTACTCCAACTTTGAGCACAAGCTTCAGGGGCTTCTCAAGAGCCTTGTCCTCATAGTCTACAACCACAAGAAACAAGATCAAGGCAATAGTTGAGATATGAACCACGGTACAAGGTGAAAAGTTGCGGGAGGAGTAGGAGAGCATTAAAATGATGGCATTAATATGGTAGAAATACTGTAATAGGTTATGTAGTGTAAGAAGAGTAGACCTAATACAATTTAGCTACAGACAAGGAGTCTGTAGAAAGTCTTCTACTGTATGTTGTGATTGGGTTGTTTTGTATTCTACTGTGTTGTTTTATTGGAGGTCATGTTATAGCTGGTGTTTTGCTTAACTGGTTATTACATTTATAACAGATAAAATTAAATAAACATGTCAAAGTTATAATAAATAGCCTAACTGGCTGATTTAACTATAACTTACTAGCACATTCAAAAAACATGCAATATATGAAATTATAAACTGATTAACTCATGATTTTAGCAGGGCACGATACCAGCAGCTACTGAAAAGTAGAGCCGGGGCGTGTGCACCGTGTTGGTACATTTAAAAAAAGCAAAACAATCCCAATCGGCTGTCTTTACCAGCAAAACGAAGCTAGCTAACGCAAAGCTAGCTAGAACAAAAGCGGTGCGGTGACAAATAGTAAATATGTGTACTCCAGTACCATCAACTGTTCTCCACTCCGGCTTATGTTTCTTGTGTTTTTTCCCCATATCTCCGTATTTATATCCGAAGGTTTATTCCAATTATGTTACCACTGGTCGCTGAGGTTACTCTGGTTGAACAAAATCTTTACAACAAGAAAGCTAGCGGCAGGCGGATGTGATACCCCAAAACAAATGATGCATTTCCGGTGTAACAAATCAGCGCGCTGAATTCGAGCGACTGTCGGCTTTCTGACAGTGGACCGTCGGTAGTTTCTTCGTTACCAGAGCTTTTGTTAATGCAAGTAATCAGATTGGATAACGTAAAGGGTCTATGGTATGGTTTTAGTTTTGGGAATGTAACAAACTGTTTAGCTTTACTCTTTGAGGAATGTTAACGTTAGCGAGCTATGTTAGCTAGCTACGATATAGCCAACGTACCTAGCTAAGCAAATGTATGTGCCCTTTGGTTAAGCAAACGTATCCGTCGAGTGCAAGACTGAGCAATGAGATGCCTTAACTGCTCTGGCTGAGGAATTCTGCCTTTAAATCTGTGAATGTTGCTCTAATGTCCGCCGTTTTACAGGAATGCGACAGAATGGAGGTGGGAAACCAGAAACAAAACATCCATGTGGAGGTCCATGTTAAATCTCACAGGTGGGTTCGCTGAACATTTCAATACATGCCACTGAATACATGTATGGGGTCCAAATCAAACCCCAGATCCTACCACTTATGCAGAAAAGACCAACATATGCTCAAATACAGTTTAACCGACTCAAAGTTCAAGGGAATATGAGATAAGTAAAGTGTTTCGGTAATGTGTGTCAGCCGACTCTTTCCCAGATGAAGAACATTTACATACATTACGAAATGCCTGAATGTGTCTAGTAAGACTTAGAAAAATAGAAGCCAATTTCAATGTTGGTATGGTATCAGCTATCACAGTTGGGAAAACCATCACTTATTCCAACAATAATGAAATGATGTAATTATTTCCATTCTTGTTCATATTTCAGCACAGCTAAACAGTCTGAGGTGAGGATGCATGTCCTGGCTCTACTGAATCGCCACAGCATGGTTTTTGGAAACTACACATGGACAGACTTTGATGAAGACTTCCTGCAGAAACACGTTGAATCTGTGGCTCTAGTTGATGTCGAGGAAATGGTAACACAGGTCTGTAATTTTGGTTTGCTTTGTGTATATCTTCAATCATCTATATCATTTGGTACCTTTCATAAATAATTGATTTTGGCTTGCGGCCGTTTATTTATTCTTTTTTCACAAACCTTTTCCCCACTCAGCCCCTTGATTTGAAGAGCGGCTCTGTCTCCATTCACATCTTCACTCTGAACGAGGATGGACCCAGCACGCTCAGTTTGGAGGAGGATGAGGAGCTTTCAGCGGCCAATCACTGGTTACTGCCAGCAGGTGACACTGCACATTGTAGCACTTTCATTAGAACAGCATGTTGAGAAAATCTTGCATTCTTAGTCTCTGTTGAAGTCACGCTAATCTTAATATAGAGAAGAATCATTCTACAGTGTAAACACACATCCTCCCATCATTTAGGCATTGCAATATAATATTCAGGCATATAACTTAACATGACACTCAAATCATAATATCTTGAGAATGAAACGCACTCCCTGTAGGCTTCAAAGGTGCTTGTAGTTCTTAATGGACAAGCTGTGTTCAGCTTGTTCATGCTGTCTGTATGCTCAGTATGTTCACATTTTCACCAAAATGTGGCTAAATCACTGCTCCTGTCTCAGTCCTCATGCATGACAATACCAAGATTTTAAATTATAATGATTTTTTAAACCAATAATGATTTCAATATTTGAGAGTTTAAAAATCTGATAATGATATAATGGCTGATGGTCATTTTTTTCTTCACATAAACAAACAATATTGATAGAGAGATCCAGGCTGGGTCAAAGGTGAATTTAAAGGCACAGTTACAATAATAATGATAAACTAGATAAACTCTGTTTAATCATTTGAATTCTAATCTATTAGCACGGTGAACAATTCTGTATGTTTGTTGTATTTACCAAAATGACTTGATCTCATTTTAACAGCTGAATTCCATGGCATTTGGGAGAGTCTGGTATACGAGAGCGGAGTTAAAACCCAGGTAAAACATGTAATGGCAGTTGAGAGATGAGAGCAAATGATTACATGACTCTTTCGCGCTGCTAAACTTTACATTGTTTTCATCTTCCTTCAGCTCCTGGATTATGTCACGACGACAATTTACTTCTCAGACAAAAATGTAGACAGCAACCTGATTTCATGGAACCGTGTTGTGCTGCTCCATGGTGAATCACTAATCATGAATCCCGCTCATTTTCTTTTGGTATCAGAGATGCATCAAATAACTGATTTATCGCTTTGTGTGTGCCCACGTTCAGGACCCCCGGGCACAGGGAAAACGTCACTGTGCAAAGCTCTTGCCCAGAAGCTGTCAATCAGACTGTCAAACCGGTGAGACGATAATCATTTTGAAGCCGCTTCAGCGGTAACTACACCTGCTTGTCCATTTCAAAATACACTCCTCTCCCTGCAGGTATTCTTACGGACAATTTGTTGAGATAAACAGCCACAGCTTGTTCTCAAAGTGGTTCTCAGAGGTACACCTGGCTCCTTTTTTTATGTCAAATTGTTCAGTTGGAGGTTGTTCTAGATCGAACGGCTATTAATTATGCCTCTCTGTTGCAGAGCGGTAAGCTGGTCACGAAGATGTTTCAAAAGATCCAACAACTGATAGATGACAAAGATGCTCTTGTGTTTGTTCTGATTGATGAGGTAAATATCAGCTTCTTGGGAATTAACTTGACATTGGAATCAGTCTTATCTGAGCCCCTAAAATTCATTTATTGAGAACATCTCTTCATAGATTTGCTTCACCTTCTTGTTCACTTATTGTATCTTAGTTGTCCCATGTTCAGGACTGTATCTGCTGTGACTGAGGCTGTTCCTTTTGTGAACTTGTTTTATGGTGGTCAGGTGGAGAGTCTGACAGCAGCTAGGAATGCCTGCCAGGCGGGAACAGAGCCCTCTGACGCCATCCGGGTGGTTAACTCCGTTCTCACTCAACTGGACCAGATCAAACGGTCAGTCAATTAGTCTGTTTACAGTATTAAAACCTCTCTCCTATAAGACACCAGAAGCCGTGGTTTTGCATTTTTACAATACCTCTTAATTGCCAATTTCACTGGAAAACCTTTCCATCAGACTTTTATTTTGACCTGTTCACACAAGTTGGTGTTGTGTTGATTCGTGGTCTTTTATATTTCAGACATTCCAACGTTGTGATCCTGACGACCTCCAACGTGACAGAAAAGATAGACTTGGCATTTGTAGACAGAGCTGACATCAAGCAGTACATCGGACCTCCATCTGAGAAGGGAATCTACAACATCTACCTCTCCTGCTTGGAGGAGCTGATGAAGGTGTTACATCATCATGGCCTCTTGACATTCTTGTTTTTCCTGATTGAAAGGCGGCAAAATGGCAGAGCAATAATAATGTCGAGTGCTGCGCTAATATCAAGCACTGGATTCCAGAACATTCTTGAAACAAAATGATATGTATTGGAAAAACATTAACATCTAGGAAGATTTGTTCCTTTTGTTTGCGTAAAAAACCACTGACCTTACCGAACCAGCTAAGATTACTATATATTTTGCAGTATGTGTACAGTGGAAAGTATAAATTTAATGTATCACAGCACGATTGCAATAATGAACTGTATTATCAACATGCTTCACCAGCAGCAACGTGTGATAAGTTTGAAATTCTCATGCGTCCATGCTTCATGATGTGCAGTGCCAGGTGATCTACCCACGGCAGCAGCTGTTTACCATGTTTGAGCTCGAGACGATGGGCTTTGCAGAGAGTGAGGTGTCGGAACACAGTCTGACCCTGAGGAACATTGCTCTGTGAGTACAGCCTCCCATAATGCAATAGCACCCAAATCACACGGCGCCAGTGCTCTGATCATAACATCCAGTGCCAATTAGAACTGAAACGGTATGTTAATGTTAATGTTTTTGTTTTTCTTTCCGTTTCCAGAAAAAGCAAAGGTTTGAGTGGAAGAGCGCTCAGGAAGTTACCATTTCTAGCCCACGCACTGTTTGTGAAGGTAAGCATTTGATTTAGTTCTACAGGCTGCCGGGGGGGGTGGAGTCAGAATGTATTTTAACGTAGTATGCTTGCCTGCAGACACCGACAGTGACTCTTGAGAGGTTTCTGGAGGCTATGGACCGAGCGGTGGATAAACAGAGGGAGGAAAAAGCTAACCTGGTCAACGGAGTCTGAGCGTATCACAATGCCGAAAGGCCCAACACGGTTTATGAGCTGTCGATCCATCGCCCCGTTTGTTTGTGGTTTGGTAAACCACAGCATTACATCTTTTTCCAAAGCTTAATCCATTCATTTGGCAGCACTATGTTGAATATATTGGCAAGTTCTAACTTTATTCAGGTAATGTTAGTGGTGCTACCGTAAAAGACCAAATCCATGTTGGTTTCAGTATAGGCAGATTGGTTTAAGATGGAGTACATTCAATGCTTGAATTTTCTATGTGCCATTAACCCAGGTGTTTACTCTGTTCTTCGTTTCAAAGAGATATTTTTATGTAACATGCAGCTTTAACCTTCGTTTTGTTCCCACGTTAAAGAGAGAGTTCCGATTCGATATCACGGCACACACGTTTGCTCAGTCTGCAGGTTTTGTGGGAAACATCCCATTGAAATGACAGCTTCTCGGACAGAAATGAAAAGCAGTCCAAGTTGACAATGAAGCATCAGAAAAATAAAGTAAAGACGATGCAATTTGTTGTGGACGGTTAACATTTTTTGACTGCTGTGTTTTAAGGGTTTTCTTTAACTGGTTCCAGTATCTGCTGTTCATTTCTGTCATACAAGCCCACACAATCTGTAGAATAAGCAGATGTTCACGTATGATACCAACTCGTGTTGGAGAAATGGGAACTGTCCCTTCAACACGTCTGGGATTTTTTTGTTTGTATTTTGTTCGTGTGTTATGTTTTTATCAGTTAAAGTTTTTCAGTTATATTTGTCAGTTCTATATTTATGCTAACAACAACAACAACAACTCATTTAATTAAAGAGAATCATATGTTCATTACAACTTTAATTTGTACATAAAATTGTAATTAACAATAGTGTTTATGCGTGTGTGTGTTGTTGAAATGCTGCAGTTTAATTAGATGCATTTTGGAGGTTTTAACAAAGCCGTTGGACCACCACTGGGTGGCGTACAGATGCTGTCACACAGTTTTACACATGGAAAGACTGAATTCATACAGTGTATTTTATGAGATACACGATAATCACAATAATGGCAGTAAATGAAAATGCCCACAGCAATAAAACCAGATTGCAGTGGATCTTGAGCGAGTTATCTAAATAATTTTGCTGCATAAAACCACAAACCCCCACAAATACAAAATGTGCATTTGCAAATCTGAAAGTAAAAAAGGTTGTTGCAGCTTTTACTTAGAAGTGCAACCATGCAGCTAACACAGAAGGCCTTTGAGACAGGCCCCTGCGTGGGGACTCAAAGTGATATATGATTATACTGTCTGACGGTGTGTGTTTGCGCATGGTCGCCGTCAATTTGACCTAAAAACAAAACTGTTGAAAGGCGATTCAGTTTTGATATATATCAGTCATACGCACAGTTTACATGGACAGATCAGTGGCTCCATTGTTCGTATGAACATGTTTTGCATTCTGTGAATGCTCTGCTGCTTTGCATGTCAGCTGCCGGGTTCAGACAATGTGCCCTTTGTTTGTTGTTGGGCAACAGCTTTTTCACTCCACTTCAAAGGTGGATGCTGTAGGCTGTAGGCCTGAATGTAAAAGGAAAGCAAACACTGAGTTCATCCTTATTCACACGCTTCTTTCCTACTCAATCTCATCACTGTCACTTTTTAAAACAACCTTTCTTGGGGGTTTCATTGATCCCGTTGCACGTGAAGTTTTGGTGGATTTGATTTTACTGTCTAAAGTAAGATCAAGATTCCTATTCCCTTCATACTCTAATCTGATTTTTCTTAACTATTGGGTTTTGGGAGAAGCCCAGAATGGATTTCTCTTCACGCACAAAGCCCTCATTAACAGTTGTTTGTGTGAATAATACCTTTAATGCCACAGTATCTTTTTCCACCTAATTGTCTGGCGTCCACTATACTCATATGCCAATTAAGTTTTTATGTGAGATGAATCGCACAAGGAAGCTGTACTCTAATCAGATCAATGATCACAAAGTGAAGAGGGGGGGAGATAGAGAAAGGGAGAGCTGTAGGAACGGGCATGGTAAATAAAACCATAATTGCTCTGTCTGGAGGCCCTTTTCTTTTGACTGTAGTCGGTCCAAAACCCGGCAGCTGTTAAAAGGCAATCAAGTCGGAGAAGGAAGAAAAGTCAAAAGCCTTATTGTTACAGGGTTTTATCACTCTTACAAGCAGTTTGAAAATGTCAGGAAACTCCAAACAAAACAAACAGTGTGATGTTTATCCTCCCGGCCGCTGTTCAGGTACGTGGCTGAAAGCAGTGGAATATCGTTGTATGTGCCAATGGTGATTCACATAGGGAGGGGATTCATTTACACACATGCTTACAGGCATGTTAGGAAGAAGCTGAACAGAGCTGCACACAAAACCATGGAAACTATCGCTCATCGCTTGAGTATAAAATCGCAGATTAAAGTGGAGTTACGATTCACGCTGGTGATTTTTAAAGTCGATGCTGCGTTGATTGACTCAGGTTTAGAAACCCCCCATGCATAATGATCCACATCCTCTGTGCAAATATGAGCTCCCATAAAACTTAATCTGTGTCAGTGCTTCTCAATTCTTCATCTACATGACAGGCTTTGATGATAAACCAGGACTTTTATCCAAGTGAACGTTGCCCTTAAAAGACTCTCTCTGTCCCCAGTCTGCTGTCAGAAACTGAAACTGTATGAACCACTGTTGTTTCTGCTCGAGTTCTGAGATTCTTTTTTTTTTTTTTTTGCGTCCCGTATGTATGTCATCCATTTAAGTGGGATGTTAGAGGGAGCGGGAGGAAGAGGACGAGGGAGAGATACCTTGTGAAGAGGCAGAATCCTGGGATCCCGGCTGCATAGAGACGTGGCGATAATTAGGCACGGCAAGTAGGATCAAAGAAAGCTGCCATCAGTGAGCTATGCAAATGTCTGCTCGTCCTGTCAACCGCAGACAGTGCTCGGAGAGTCCTGCATCTCCGAGGAGTCAAATGGCAGACAAATTGACAGGAAGAGCACTTCACATTCATCAAGGTATAAAGAAACTGGCAGTGGCGTAAGGCAGTTGCGGCTGGCCCCGGTGCCCGCTATTACTGCGGGCCCTGTGCGCACACTAATGACCAGTTGTGGAGCGCCGCACAAACACACACACACACACACACCATTAAGTGTATATATATTTTACCTACAATGTGTTGGATTTTACAGTCGAATGAGTGACTTAGATTAACGAAACAATCGTCGGGGCCTGAGAGCAGAGAAGCTGTCTATTCACCGTGGCGCCGAAATGACAGCTGATGGCATGTTTCGGTGCAACGACCTCACGAGACTAACTTGTCTCCGGTCGTCCGTGGGGCTGGCGACTAAAAAACCTCATTCATGCAGTTTAGATTAATGATGAAACGTCGCTCTGCTCTACGTCGCAGACGTGCTCCTCAGCGTGTCAGTCATCTGGTGCCTAAACTGGCCGCCGTAAATCCTGTCGTCTCCGGTCACATGATCAAAAGGAGACGTCATTGGACAACATCAACACACATCTTACCCAGCAATCATCATTGCATGTCTGTATATGACAAAATACCAAAGAAGAAATTATTAATTTAATTGAATATTGTTTATATTTTTTATAGTTTATGTAGAATCAGCACACATGTTGTTGTTTTTGTAGATTGCTATTGACTATTTTAAAGAATGATCATGACGGAAATGGGTTTATCTTTATGATGTTAAATGTAAAAAATGGCACCATCATACTGTTTTCAGTACTTTGTTGAACTCAAGCACATTTTCGCTGATCTCCACCAGCACATCATTGTGCTGATCTAGGTAATAAAGAATAAACATTACAAGGTTTAGAGCACGGACTCTAATTCTTTATGTGGCAACAACACTTTGGAGCAGTGAGTGAGCGATTGGTTGACATCAAGCGTATAATAACAGCTTATGCCTTAATAACATGCAACAATCAAAGTAACAGCTCCTGGTTTTGAATATAATCTGCACAGGAGTGGAACATTTACAAAACACTAACATCGCATTAATGTTTTCATACTAAGCTGAAGTTTGCCTTAGTAAATGCATATTCATAACACTCTTGGCATGTGCCCTGTAGCCAGATCCTGCTGTAACGCCCTGCCAAAGGAAACAAACTGTAAAACTGCAGAAGAGCTTATGATGTCTGGTGGGTTTTCGTACCGCATGTTCTTCCTGGTTCTCTTTTATAAACAAAAGGTTATCTTTAGCATCTGTTGAGCACATACCAAAAGCAAATGGAAATCACAATGGGCAGCCTATTAATGTGTAGTTAGCACATAGCACTGGTAGACCTAGCATAATCCTTAAATAATAATGTTGTTATTAATTGCACCTTGTGTGTTTATCACTATAATCCCATAAAATGTATTACACGTCAGTTCTGTAACAAACTAAAATCGAATTTGGATTGAAGTAGTCAATAAATTATGTTTCTCTATTTCTGGTTTATAAATGGCACTAGGCCCATGTGCATATAGATCTAATGAGCTGTTTTGTGATCTATAACTTAAACGTGTGATACAAATAAGCCTACACACAAATGGGACTAATAATAATAACATTAATTTAAAAATAATAAAAGTGTCCTCGTCATGAATAGAAAATCAACTTTGTAAACCATGAATGAAGCTGTACGGAAAATTACACCAACAGAGGACGCGGTTTTACATTCAGAATCTCACGAGCCGCCAAACCAGTGCTCAGTGCGTCAAGTTAAACAACACCTACAACCGGAAAATGAAGTGATATGCATTTCAAATTAGTGGTACGACTATGTTTGGTAAAACTAGAAATAACCAGCATGGTGATTATAGTTTATAAAATGTGAGGATTTGCTTGGTTTTGTGTAAAGACTGGGGTTTTTGACTGTTTTACAGAATGAAGTCTTTCACACATCTTCCAGTATTGTGCCGCTAGATCAGGAAGTTTTCAGATTAGGCACAGAAAACTGAAGACAGAAAAAAGGCTGGAGGATACTCACTGATTTGCATTAAATAATAATGAATATACTATGTAATTTAATACTGTAAAAAGTTGCACTATGAAAGGCTAAACTTTGGACTTTTTGCAAAAATGTTTTGTGCTTGTTATAATTGTAGACACACTAATTTGGTCCAGACAAAATAAGCAGATTTATGATTAAATGGATCTATATATATATAGATCACCATATACATAACCTTTGTAACCTTCAGAAAACCTCGATTTCAGTTTCAGAAGACAGAAGTTTGAACAAGTTCAATATAAATCAAACAAGTTGAACTTGTATAAATCAAACAAGTTCAAATTGTTGTTTTTATTTGTAAAAGCACCAACCGGAAGTAGTTGACGTGTGGTTTCTCTCTTGACGCTGGCTCCGCGAGCTCTGCTGCGTTCAAATCTTTTCCACATTCAGTTGGACTGCAGGGAGGTTTGGAGACAGACAGCGAGTGTGCCCCTGTCTCCCTCATTCATCATTTTTACAGATGTATCTTGTTTCCGCACAGAGACGATGCTTCAGTGAACACGCGATTCAGTTGCCTGCCTGTGGATGAAGTTGGAGAGCTCACAATGTGACCATGTTAAGTCAGTGACTGTGTTATCCTTATCCGATCTCGGAGCGCCTTTATTGATCCAGACAAGAGGGACTTAAGAATGGGCAAACTTCAGTCAAAACATGGTAAGTAATGTTGTAGTTAAAAGCACGGAATTACACATTTTATAAGTATTTAAGTTATTTTTCTCATATAGTAGGTCTGTTATACGAAAACTAACGACTGTCTGTTTTGCATCCCTGTCTCTGGTGAATCTGAAGCGTGTAAGCGCAGAGAAAACCCTGAAGGTGAGGATGAAGACATATCATTTTGTATAATGGAAGTTCATGAATGATGATCATCTGATTAACAATAGTTTGGGAATGATTTGTATACCTGCTGATCGGTGTGTTTTCTCCACGTCTCAGGAGACAGTTTTGTCGTGAACGCCTTCCTCCGGAGAGGGATGGAGGAATGTGAGAGGTACAGCGCGACGGATCACAAGCTCAAGAACATGCAGGTATCCGGCATTTTTGTCTTTATTTACACGTTCCATTTAGTGACTATAAGCCCAACAACAAAGTTAGCTGTGCTTTGATTCAAATTAAATGAAAACCATTATGTTTTCCCTTCAATAACCTAGTAAGACCGGTTTTAATATAAAGCACAACACATTTCCAAATGTAAAACAAATAATTAGGGTTGAATACAAATTAAACAATCTCTGATTTATTTTGTCAGAAAGGGTTCTTTAATTCTTTTCTGGCTAAATGGTAAAATATTGACTTTACTAATAATCTTTGCATCCCCTCGTTATATGCTCTGTGTGCAGTGCTCATGTTTGCAACAGTTTTACATTAACACAATTCATAAGTCATTGTTGGGAACAAGTGTGCCAGGCATGTGTGCGTTAATGAGTCTGTCAAACACTTTAAAGTTTGTCTGACTGAAGCCGCTACAGTCCCTCCTCCTGAAAGATGAGCTGACAGCTTCTTGACTTAAGGGAAAGCAAACTGTATCCATAAAGCATGTGCGAAGACGCGCTGATGTCTTTGCAAAGTTGTAGCTTGTTGTTCTTTCTGTCACGTCTGGCTCCGGCACAACACTGCAGCGGTTATTCCCCTGCCAGCGTCATTGGATGGGTTAATATGACAGCCATGAACATCGTGTGTGAAGCGGCTTGGCCAAGGCAGCACACACACACACACACACACACACACACACACACACACACACACACACACACACAGGCTGGATGGAAAGGTAGTCGTTTCTCAGACTGAGGGATATAAAGTTTGCTCTTGTGGCTGCTGGCATCATGAGTCAGGGCTGTGTCTTTTTCCTCAATGCCTCCCATTCTAGTGCGTGCTCCCAGTGGGAAGCCCTCTGTGGCATAACATTACATCACTTCAATTAGCGTGTCATTTCGAAGGGCACAAAAGTCCTGAGCTCTGAGACAGAAAGTGCGAGAAGTTCACACAGAGGTACTGACAATCTGGGAGGTGGGTGGTTGTAACAGTGGAAGAGTTATAGATTATATCAGGGCTATAAACCGCCCACTCATGGCAAATTAAAGGAGAACTTTACTCTGTTTCAGAGGAGTGCGAGTTCCCATTCCTCTGAAGGGAAACCACCACAGGCATGAGCTTGACACTTATTAGTGGGTGGGTCCCACCCAACCCTCACTATCAAAGTCATGCCCCTGATTTATTTTGAGTCATTAGTTGGTTACATTAGAGGCTCGTTCACAGACCAGAACTGTCAGCGTTTAACTAACCAGCCGCCTACTTTTCCTGCTTTCTTAGAAACTGAGGATTTATAGAGAGGAGGGGGACAAACCAAAAACACATTTTTTGCAGGCAGCATATACTGGTCCTGATATGTACTGACGGTAAATATTGATAAGTGAATAGAAAGTAATGCATTTCTGCGGCATGCTACTACATTTCACTTAACTCGTGTAGCATTCTTTTTGTTTTAGCATGCAGGATATGTATTCTACTACAGAGAGCTTTTGGATTTCTTTATATTATGTAAGAGATCACCAGTAAAATAAATTAATAAGCAAAGGAAAGAAAAGCATTTCATTTTTTATTTATTTTTGTATTTTGGGAAACAAATTTACATCTAACATGTTACCTTTAACTGAAGTAACATTTCTACATCACTCATTCACTATTTATCAGTCATAATGTGCCGGGTGTAACGAAACACAGAGCATGATGCCAAGTAGAGCTGATAGGATTAGCTGATTAATTGATCCGTCCAGACAGAAAACCAACCAACTACTACTACTTTGATTATTAATCGAGAGATTGCTCAAGTCATTTTTCATTCACCAGTTCCAGCTTCACAGTTGCAAGGATTTTATGTTTTTCTTTGTCTAATGTGACATATCTTTGGGCTTTGGACTGTTGGTTGGACAAAACAAGCAATCTGAAGAGGTCACTTGTGAACATTTGCAGGTGAACTGATAATGAAAATATTGGTTTGCTGCAGCCCGGATGCAAAGTATCAAATGGCAAATTATCCAGTATCATGAATGAAACGGAAACTATGACGATATGTTGCATATCTGCTCACTGTTGTATAGCAGAGGCAATATGTGACAGCTCTGTTCATAATGTTTGAAATGAGCCTATTCCTACATTAATATAAAGATGGATGATGTCCCCGAGGTTGTTTTTCAGGCCGCATAGTTTCCCATCTTACAGACTGACTTTAAAACGCAGATAGAATAAATCTCTGCTGTGAGACAGTAACACCATTTCCTCGTTTGATCCCACGTACCGTTAATTAATTCTTCGCTCGGATCAGATTACATAGTCACATTTCCAGATATAATTATTGGATTACGGTTTCTTAGATGTCTGGGGTTTAGACCATGATTAAACAAGTCCAAGTCAAATAGAAAATAGCAGCAATTATACCATTTAAAAGGGGATTGGACGTTTTTAGATCAATTTCAGCCACATTTTCTCCTCCTGAAATGTTTTAGCATATGTCTCTCACCAGGTAGTTGTTTCACCAACTATTTCTGGTTGACGAGCAGCAGGGATAGTTAAAATGACCTATGATTTTGTACAGGAAGAGATTGGTCAAACACACTGTTTAGCTTTGACCATCCCCCCCCTCATTGTCAAATGGGGGAGTAGGATTCCTGAGCTGTCTGGCTGTGACTTCAAAGCGCAGAGCTGGGAGTTAGAAAGGGCTCTGATATCAGTAGAGCCTCCGAACCTTCACCCCTCTATCCCCCTGCCCTGTCCTGGGGGATGGGCTGAGGGATGGAGCACAACCAGGGGGGAAAAAACAAAAACAAAACGTAGCCATGCCCAACATCAGTTTGTGTAAACACCTGAATCCCATCAACAAAGCAGTAATTTCCAGCCAACAAATTGTAAATGCTTTGCTGCGCTTTAACAAGAAATAACAAGAGATCAAAAGAGGCAAAGACCTGTTTAAATATTGATATTGCTGCAAGCAATGATTCAAGATTGCAGCTGACAGGCTGCCCTCGGTATGTAATCCTATAGGCTCCTTAAAGTGTGGTCTGAGTGGACAAAGAGAGCGTGATTCAGCAGGATGACTTGGCTCATCCTGGCTACAATCATCATTTTGACACTTCGTCGCAGGTGTTCAAGACAAAGCTTACCTGCCCAAGCATGGTGTAATGTAGAAATATTACAGGTGAGATCAAAGTGACAGTCTAAGGTTTAGTCACCCACCCCACTGCCAAAAAAATTTGCCTAGTCTGTATTTACAGAATATGTAAAATGCAGAAAAACTCCTAACCCTGTACTTATCCAAACCTGCGTTCATTAGTGGAAGAGCTCTGTGAAGGTTCACTGTGCTTCACCTCTGGAAACATCAACATATCAACAGCCCAGACCCTCACACACACAACCACAGTGCTTCATTTTGGAGCTTCAAACAGACATGCTTGGATGCCCAAATAATGACAGGCTAATTCAGCCTTTCAGCACCATCTTTTGTCTCAAAACTTCCCACAGACTTGGCGTGTGAAGAGGGAGTGTGTCAACATTTTTTGTTCCACAACAAAGACCTTTATTATTCCACTTTGAAAGGTTAATAATATCACACTTGAAGTAAAAAAGGCTCGGTTAGGGATTCAGTTGGATATAATGATGTGCCAAAAGCTCTGAGACACAAATTTATTTTGACTTTCTGAGAGTTACATAGGACTCACCCCATAATAATAAATTTAGTTTAAGAGCAGAGTTCCCAAGCAGCTCACTAAACTAATTGTAAACTAATGTTTTTTTAACATTCATTTGGAATGTGTGAATAAGACTTTCCCCCTAATATAAAAAAAATCCTCATTTGGCGATCCTGCTTAAAATGGATGTTATGTTTGGACAATTTTGCCACTGGGCATTTGTGTATATCTTCAAGTCACCATGTTAATTTTGAGTTAGCAGTATTTGATTTGGATCCGATGCTGGGATATCTGTGTAATCGTAAGGCTGTGAACCTAAATGGCATTTTATTTTTCAGTGCACAGCCGCAAGTTTAAAACTGAGGTCATTTCTTTTTTAAGTTTTGATTTGTGTGTACTGGATATAATCGTGCAGCTCCTGAAGACTTATATTATATTCTCGCCAGCAACATCTCATGACTTTTCACCTCTGCCTCTCTTGTGACCACAAATGACAAAACAAACAAAGCCTGTCTGTGAAGCGGCACTACCAGGGAGCATTACATGGTGGAGAGGAGACAAAAAGGTGTGCTCATATATGTACTGCTTTTGAAGGGACTTGAAGGCATTTGGAGAGTTTGTTTTTTTTCCACCTCATTTTTTTTTTTTTTCTGAAATTGGCTTCACAAGAAGGCGAGCTGTGAGCCTTCATCTCTGAATGAAAAGCATGTGGCTGGCATCCAGAACAGCGGGGTCTTTCAGCACGGCCCCGGCAGACATCTGTTCCTGGTTTGTACAGCAAAATCCTGGAGCAGGGAGAGGGGCTGTGGTGGAAATGGGGTGGGAGAGGGTGGCGGGGAAGAGGAAAAGGTGGGGGTGTTCATGGTGGAGACATTTGAGGGGTTTTAAAGGTAATGGGGGAAGGGGCGTAATGGAGAGCCTTGTCCACCTTGTCCATTGCATTGTTTGGGAAGGCAGGAGCTGACCATTGATCTCACCCCACCTTCTATATTAACTTGTTAGCTGTTAAACATGCAAATCGCACTGCTCTGTTGGGACAGTTTTTCTATGTTGGTTGCCATTTGTCCAGAACAAACATTTACTTGTCTGTCAGTGTAAACATCATCACCTGGTTGGCTTTGACACTTGTCACAAGTGTGAGATGCTGTTTTTTTCCCCATTCTTTCATGTTGGAGTGTTTCCGAGTGCGTATCACCGCATGGCTTCGCCTGTGAGTCAGAGGTCGAGTCCCTCTCTCACTCTGTCTGTATGTTTTTGAGTGAGTGACTGAGTGAGAGGCAAAGGGTGGTTTGTGTGGCCTGCGCCTAACGGAGAAAGACATTAGAATAGTGCAGGCAGATTGAATGTTTATTTTTCTGAGGATATTTTTAATGTCTGAAGTACTTTGAAGCAGTTTGCTCACTTTCACCCTAATTCCCCTGTGATCTACGCTCATGAAGGGAGCAAGGCATGTCTCTGGCCATCAGGAGGAATCAAAGAGCCATCACACAATCTTTCAGCACAAACCAGGTGTGGGGAAAAATGAGCTGTGGGCCACTGTTGACCTTCCCACCCCTTTGATTTTGGGTCAAAACTACACAGGGCCCAAAAATTGGTAAATCCTGGAACCACCTTAAGTCCCTGCAGTCCCCGGTGCATTTTACTGAACAAATTTGCAGTTACAATAATAAAAAGACTACACACTAATTGTCACACAGAGAACCCGCGGCCTTGGGCAGTCACCCGTTTTGCCAAGTTGGTAATTTAAACTAAATCTAAAGTTCAATATTTTGGGAAATATGGGAAATACGCTTTCTTGCTGAGAGTTTGATGAAAAGTTTTAAGCGGATTGTAGATTAAAATAGAGGAAATGGCGAGCAATATAACATGATTAATATAACACATTTTGCTAGGGTACAGGATCAGCCCCGTTTTAATTCTTTGTGATAAGCTAAGCTAACCTCCACCTGGCTGTAGCTTCATATTACTGTACAGAGAGTGGTATCAATCAATAATATAAGCATGTAAGTAGCATACCTAATGCCTATTCTCTTAAAAAAAAAAAGCTATTCAAAGTAAGTATTTCTTATTGACTGGCTCTTTTGGCTTTAAAGAGATAACATTGTGACAACTGTTGTCGTAAAATAACAGCATTTCATCTACATATTTGATGGCATAAACAATATTAAAAATTTCTCCTACAGCTACAAAGAGAATAATATATATTTAGACAAGAGAAATGACAGTAGCTCAACTCCCTTCATTACTGGAGCTCTTATCTGCAGATATATGGAATGAAGCTCTGTTGCCTTTGGAGCTATCTAAGTCCCATCATCGCGGCTTTGAAGTCACTTCTTGTCACTGCTTTTCATGATATTTATGAGATATCTGTTTGTGTACTTCAGAGAGATCAGTGCGGCTTTACAGGACCAGATTGCAGCAAGTCATCAAGCATGCAATTGTACGTGAGAACATCTCAACTTCCTGAATGCCAGGTTTCCAGTGACACTACATGACCTAGACATGCATGGTCACTGATGACAGCAGGGAGACCTCACTTCCCCTTCATGGTTGGTGTACTGGTGGCTGTTGGGGGGCAGCCCCGCCGAGGGTTAACACTGGTCTGTGTCTTTGCTTTCGCTCCCTGCCAGGGGAAAGAAAATACCTGAAGCTGGAGCCCAGTGCTTAGCGCTGACATTTTTGGCAAAGGCTGCTGGATTCAAGTCTGTGTTTGATCTTGTGCTTCTCCCAGCCAAGTAAAACACCGGGAGACTCAAAGGTTATTACATTTTAGTGTGTAAGGTATGTTTCCACATAAACCCCTGTTCCCCCTTAGAAAGCTTTAGCTCTTTTCCAAGTGGACTTCATTTCGCAAGCCTTGGAGCAGCCAGGGGAATATCGTATTTTTTCAGTTATGGTTGTTGGTGGTGTTATTATATGCTGTCATTGTGGCCATTGGTAATTGATTACATTGTTGAAATTACATCTTCAGTGAGTGTAGTCCATGCGAGGGGCTCAGGGAGGACACAGGAAGCTTCAAACTCAATGTATAACTTAAACATTATCAGAAAACACATTGCAGATATTTTTTGTATATAATATTTTGTTGCTTTAAATATTTGTAGATTGAAAGGGAGACTGAGGTTTTGCTTGTTTGTTTAGAGAGGACATGGGTTTCCTCTTTTGGAGACAAGTTTTTTATCCTTCGAATTCAGCCAGTGGAAACTTGAGATTGTCTCAAACAAAGGTCAGATGTTGACCTGACATATATTCCACAATACAAGCATAGATGAAACCAAATAGCAGTGTGCAGCACAATACACTGATAGCTATGAATGACAAAGAAAATAAATCTTTGGCTTGATTATCTAAACTTTTGTTGTTCGCGTGAGGAAAAAAACCTGAATACATAAGGACAAAACAGAATTAGAACAGCAATGCAACAACAAAAGCATTCTCTAAAGTGTATGGACCGATATATTGGACTTTTGTGTTTTTGAGCTACTCATCAACACTACACACGTGATACCATGTGCATCTCCTTTTTGGCGCTTTGGTAGATTACACTCACTTTCTGTGTTGTTCTTTAAAAAAAAAAAAACTTCAGTCACCCCTGAATGCTTCGAAACTTCATCCTTGCTCCACATTCCTGAACCTGACGCCCTGCTAGGTTTGAGACTGGAGAGTGAAACACCACACACCACAAACCCTGGCTTCCTGTATGCTAAAAAAGCAGAGGGCACTGAGAGCTGCTGGCATTGTTACTCATTGTTGTGTTGCTTTAAAGCCTCTGCTTTTCAAAGTATCCTTTACGTATAAATCAAGTGTTCTGCTAGCGTGTTATGCTCATAGTAAACCCTCCAGGCGTTTGTCTTGAGATTTAGGGGTATTGTCATGATTTTGAGTGTTCGTTCCATACAAGGAGTCAGCACATTAAGTTAATTTGATGGTCAAGAAACTTGAAGAAAATGTGGAGTTTATAGCAGAACTGCGTCCATAGGTGAACAGACTTTACACAATATCCATCTTCCTGTCTTCCAATTTTATATACAGAATGCCATAGCACAAGATTTATCAAACACACCCAAACCCAGAACCCAGAGGAGTTAGGCATCTTTCTCGCTCTGCTCTGAGCTGAGCCTCCCCCTCTTTGGGACCCCAAGCCTGCACATGTGTAGGTATCGCTATTACTCAGCTCATAAAACGCCACAGTCCCATCTGAAAGTGGTTAGCTGTTGAAACACACCAGCAGCTTCAAAGCTTGGATCCAGGCTCTGCAGACAGCACAGGCCTGGCCCTCCTTCTGCACATCACATTCCTTTCTGATGGAGAATGGCTGCAAACTTGCTTTTGTTACACAAACCTGTTCCTGTCATCAAAACCGTCGATGGGTCTCCATTAAAAGGAAGTGGTTAATTTTTGTCATGGGTGGTCGTTTTTCAGGGAAATTTAATTTGGGATTGCACAATGATTCCACAAATGTGTTCAGAAGAAATAAGAATTCAGCGTCTCTCACATTGTGAATTGGTGTATTTATATACCCAAACACCTTTTGTGCACTTTCTATATGTGACAGAAAGGGAGGGAGAGGATGAAACAGTGCTGAAAGAGACCACTGTTCTCATTTCCTCTGAAGGCAGCCTTCTTTTCTTCCCCCACCCATTTCTTTCCTGAGCCCGTCCACTTCAAAAGCTGACCTGGTCCTGTGTGCCATGTAACATGTTTACCTAAAGTCTCATTTCAAATAAACAGCAGTTCTTGAGATGCCTGCACCCCCCCTCACTGAGAGCCTTTCAGAGACACCATCTGCTCATAGGAGGTGGTTCACAAAGAAAACGCACTCTTTTAAATGAGGATTGTATTATAATATTGCTACTGAGGGATTTTTATAACATGTGGCTTTACAAAAAAAGAAAACCCAGCTTACAATGTACCGTACTTGTTAAAAACAGCGTTAAAAAGTAGGGGGAAAGCCTTTAGCTCAAAGGAAATCCGCTGTTGAAAGTTGGTGCTATAAACAATACAGTGGAAATGTTAGGCAGTAGATTTGCCTGAAAGTGAATGCATGAAGTAGTTCTGCAAGGTCTTGCTCTGTAACCGGTCCCTACTACTGTACTTCTTCGTGTTGATGGGGGCTAACTGATCCTATCACTTCAAGAATGCCAGTTTATCCGAATATCTGATCTAACTTTTGACCCACAGTGTCATGTGCTCAGCTTTGAGAACTACTCTATCCTGGCAGCACCTGATTATCTCATAGCTTTTAAGTTATTGCACATCAGCCCCTTCTGCTTTCTGAAGCATAAAGCACCTTTATCAAACACTTCAGTGTCACACTTAGTGTTTTTAAGTGGACTGCCTCCAGACTTGCTCTGATAGAAAAACAAGACTCTATCAGACTTGTAGCTTTATACCTGAGATAAGATAAGAAAATAAAAGCAGCGAAGCTAAGCTAACCCAGCTCATGTTTAAGTACTCTTTCATATAACCTCACAGCCCTGGTTTCCAGTAATTATGGCTGTGAAAGCGGCAGCTCTCTGTCCACTCTGCTGAGCTGCCCTCTGCTCCATAGCCTTTTGATCTCTGCTTGTTCCATGGATGAATTACGTTGCAGAATTTCACACTGGGGAACAGTGTTTTCAGACACAAGTGCACACATGGCAGCTTCTGTCCAAACGGAAGAAGCACAGATGTTGCAGTCTCGCTGACTGTGGCCTCAAAATCTCTACTTGGCGAATGTCTATTATGTGTCACAAATAAAATGTGTAATTCGTGCTTTGCACCGTGAGGCTTTAAAATTCCTCTTGTAGTCTCGTAGCCTCATTTTCAAAAGTAATTCATCATATGCAAACCCTCATATCCTTTTTATGTTTTTCGACCAGCAATTTTCTTTGAGAATAATTCAACAGAAATATGGATGAGCTTTGCATGATTTTGGTGCATCAGTAATTGGCCCATGTGCTGTTATCTTTTTTCTACATTGCATCTGTTCATCTTCAGCTTTTAACTTTGTCCCCTTTTTAATGGGGATTGTGATTGTGCCACATGTGCCATAGCATTATAGCCAGTGGCCCTTTAGCAATGATCCATTTTACATACCCAGGCTTTCTTCACATCGTCTGAGGATCGTGGAGTCTCCTCTGCTTCCTGTGCCCAGCAGGAGTGTATTTTTAGGAATCCTCAGGAAAACACTTGGTGTTGACCCTGGGATGACCCCCTGTCCATGTTCCAGGCCTGTGAGGAACTTCACAGCTTGGAATTAAGCCTGTTCTTGCAGTGTCGAAAATTCACATGGTCTTTGAGACTGGCAGTCCCTACCGGCTGGAGGAGACGGCGGTACCGGACAGTCAGAGAGAGTTGCACAACAACGCAGAGAGAAACACGAGATAAAAGAGGTGCAGCCACTTTGAATATATTCAGCAGCTCTTTTTGATAAATTGTGGTGTCAAAAAATGTGCGGAAGCTTGCAAAACCGAGATATCTTTTACCCAAACAAAACTGGCAGGAAGGCCTCAAGCCTTAAATATTTCATAGCAAAGAGTACCAATTATGCAAACAAGTGGTCTCCAAGGACTTGAGGTTTGGCAAGTGTCAATGAGAATAGTTAGGTTATAGCAGATGAGTTATTAGGGGCTCTGCTTTTCTATTTGTTGCATCCTATTGCACTGAACTCTGTATTTTGGCTATCCCTGACCAGCAAGCCTGTTTCTCCCTGAGGGCTGAATGCAATAATAGTACAGCACAACAGCCGTCCATCTCTGTTTGCCCAATATGCCTCCCAGACGGATGTGTTGAGAGTTCATGCTACATTACTGGCTGATTGGTTCATGGCCACAAAAGCTCCTCTTATCATGTTCAGTCATATGGATCTGAATTTCTCTGTAAGTTACCCATAGGGAGCAGTAACTAGTGGACTGTAGAGCTGTGGCTTTGACCCTGAACCTGTTTTTATCCTGCTGGAAGACATGTTCAAGAAACCAGCAGGCAGCTCATTCACCATCCAACAAGGCCTGAACAGCAGGAGTGTCAAAAAGCAGCCAAAAAGTTGTTATGGATTAGACAGCATCATTTAAGTTTGTACTCCAGTTATTTCCAACCAGGGGTACTTACCTTAGGGGTTACACATTTGCGAAGGGGGTACGTGAGAATGCACCCCTCTAGAGAACTAACTAAAGTTAACTCAGATAAAAGATGGAAATTGTAATTTGGTAAAAAAAAAATAAGAAAACTAGGATTGTGTAGTTATGATCTTTAGTAAATGTAAATGAAAGCGAGTGAAAACTAGTTAGCAAGCGAGCAGTCGAAGTTGAAACAGGTTTCTAACAGGCTAATGAAGAAATTGTTGAAATAGTGAAAATAAATGGATAAACAGTGGATAGCTAACTGTAAAGATCAACAGTTGAAATTGTTAGCTAAAAATAATTTTAAAAAGTTGAAATAGTTCAAAGTAATGGATAAACGGTTGAATTATCAAGCCTCTGTCAAAGTACAAATGAAAACTTTACCAAAGCAACTGATACACACTGATAATTACATTTTATGAAAACATTATTGTAACAATGTTCACTTAACATCCAATTTATAATGCATTCATAAGAACATATTCGGAGTATTATGAGTGATGTTGATGAAGGGGTACTTGAGCTCATCTGACAGGGCTGTTGGGGTCACATCAGACAAAAAAACCCACTCTACATGTAAAGCTTGGGCAATGTTGCTGCTCTTCCACAATGGTGCGGAGCTGTCTTTCCCCAACATGGTTTGTTTACATTTCTCAGTCACCCACAGGAGCACTATAACGCCTGTAGCTCCACCAGCCTCCAACCACAGAGCCTCGCCCCTATGAACTGCCAGACCTGCTTTTCAAAGCTGTGACTTAAATCCCTTTGCAACTTATCAAAACGAGCAGTGAAAAGAGTGGTGTTGGCGGTTATCTCACAGGTGAGACCAATTATAACTGACATCTCAAAGGTAGACAGACAGATGCTACCTGACACTAACTATAGTACACAAAAAGTGCCCTTACAGGTGAGAGTGATTGTGTTGAAATGGTTTTCACCCAGCAGAAACAGACAAGGCGGAGGGGTGCTTACAGAGCCTTGTTGACTGTAACTGACAGACAACAAGTTTGTAAGAATGGATTTATACTGACACCCTGGCTACATGAGATCATTGCAGCTGATCACTTACTGGTCAGTTGGCCCCCTTCGTGATCGCATGAGAGGTGGACCATAATAGGGATTGGCGTCGCAGGCGCCTCACCCACAACCTGGCATTCTGAGATCCACTGTGTTGTTTAAAGGGCCTGAGGAATGTGGAACAAATCCCCTCAGCTTTATCGGCCTGGGCGCGCTCCCCATTGGCCGGGCTTAAGAGCCAGGGGCCTGCGCGGGAGCTTACAGAATTTCACATAGAGGCCAGAAACAGAGGAACATCCTGTTTGAGTCTAACCGCCTGTCCCACACTGGATTTGATATGCCGCCTTGTGCACTCCCTTCTTTCTTGTTTGTCTGGAGGCTTGTGCGTGTTTGAAACGGTTCTGTGTATGTCAGAATTATTAACATTGTTAGTTAAGATAGCTTTATTTCTTTATACCTAACTAGTCTGTCTCATCACCAGACATGTAAACTTGAGTCATGGACTCGACCACTGTGAGACTTAACACTCAAAAGACTTGAGTTGAAATTTATACGCAAAAACATTAGTCTTGAGTGTTTATCTGTTAAAACAACAAAATAAAATAAAAACTTCTGACTGTTACAGGAAGCCATTTTACTATTAAATGTTGAGTACATATAACACATGGCATTGGTCGTATAAAAGTCTACGCAGAGAATATTGCATTACACCACCAAGCCCTGTTACCTCTGAAAAAAGCAACATGCTCTCGGTGGTGCGGTCATAATGTGTGTGGTACCACATTTTAAGCTTCACTTCAGTTTCTTTTGTGTGTTTTGGATATTGTGAACCATGACAGACGCTTGCTGTTTTTCTCTTTCCAGTAACTGATCAAATAGTGTTATGATCTACTACCTCTATAATTTAATACATTTGCCTAACCCAGATTCACGAGTGTGATTCCAGTCACTGGTATGAACCACGGGGTTTCCAAGTCCCTACAGTAGCTGCCTGTGTGACAGCTGAGAGGAGGGCACTACATTACATCAGACTCCTATCAAAGTCCACTTTAATGAAGGCAAGCTGATTACAGCACCGGCGGTGACAGATACAGGGTGGTCAGCCAGTGATGCTAATCTTTGTTTATGCCGTCCAGCAGGTCATAATCAAAGTGAGAGAAAGATCAGTCATAGGGTGAGGAGGGGACTGGAGGGGTGTGCAGAGTTTAGGAGATAGTCTCTGCTGATTGAAGGGGAGCGGGTGACTTTTAGTGGTTTACGTGCTGCTCTTACATAGACAGGCAAGCATGCTCATCTCTCCCCACAGCTGTTGTTATACTAGGACCGAAGAGGCTTCGCCCCAGTGATTCATGTCCTGCCAAGGGAGAGGTCTTGCCTCCTGTTTGACCTCAGAGAGAGTCCCGCTACCCTGAAAGGGCCATATCTGGGCCATCTTGGTCACATCCATCCGTCCAGATGATAGAATGGCATCCCGCTCTGATCTCATTTCCGTTCATAGAAAGACATGTCACGGCACACTGATACATAGGTAAAATACAATAATTAGTGGACAAAGGCATGTTTTAGCTGTCTAGTAATGAGAAGGGTAGAAAACATAAGGTTGTGGTTTTTGATGCTGAACTTGAATGCTCCAGACCTTTATTGAAAGTCCTTGGCTCAGTCATGAGAACAGTGCATGGTTATAAACTGAATCATAAAAAATGCTTTTAGCTGGTGTTTATATTGTGATTGTGATGAACATTACAGACTAACTCAAATCCAGCAGTATACGCAGTACTGTTTGTTTTAATATTGCTACTCAATACAAGCTGAGGCAGTCTGCTCTGTGGACTCTGAGCACCATAATTATCTTGACTTGGACTGAAAGCTGAGGCCTGATGAACCAAAGGGTGGGAGAGCTTTCTGTTCAGCCGCCAGGAGACCAACAAATTGTTCTTTTACTGTCTTGCAAGAGAAGAGATAGAAGTTGTGCAACTGCCCTTCACTCTTTAGCTCCCCATTTCTTCAGCCCCAGCCCCTTCCCCCTCTCTCCACCCCTCATCTCCCTCTCTTTTACTCTGCCTCTCTTCAGTGTAACCACTCACATCTGGTTTTGAGTCAAGGCCAGGTTGGTTTCTTGTGGAATGGAGGGCTTTTATTTCTCAATGGCCCCACTCCCTCTCCAGTTTCATTCTGCGGTGAGGAGTGTTCAGTTTGTTTACGAACTGGTGTTGCTTTCTTTATATTGATACTACTCATTTTCATCAATGGGGAACCCCACAATCATCCCCATTTAACCAGTGGGATCGGGAATGCTGGTCGGCTGGTGGTCATCAAGGCTTTCCTGTGGCACCCTCCTAAGTGTCAGTTCCAGGTGACTTTGTATTTCTAGAAACTGTGCACATCCTGGAGAACTCACACTGTTAGCTGCTCAGTATTTGTATCCCAAGACACACTGCATCAAGTGAAGGAAATAACAGAGATTGTTGGTCTGGTTTGGACAAGGAAGTGCACAGTACAAAACACAAACGTGTCACTTTAAAAAAGAAGAGTCACAAACAGAATTTAATGTACAGTTGTAGCACCTCCTGTACTGTAAAAGTTCTCTGTAAACTAAACTTGATATCAAAAATAAGCTATCTGAAGTATTTCAAAAAACCACATAGCTTCTAAATTATGTGAAGAAGCATCCAGACAACATTCTGTTTTTGTATTTTTTCCAGCATATGTTTGTACTTGGATACGCACCCAGACATCTTATCAAGTTGCCATATTTCATACCCTGAGGCCAGAGGAACTGTGTAAACAATCTTCATGTTAGCCTCCCCTGTTTTTGAAGATGTGACTTTCAAAATCAGTTGTACATCATATGGTTTGAAGAATGGACTAAAAGAAGTGTGTGTGCTTATATTTAGGGGGTGAGCGGGGGGATGAGAACAAAGATGTTCAGTGTTTTCCAGCAGGAGGATGGGTGGTAGGCAGGCAGAGAGAGAGAGAGACTGCTGGGGGATGTCTGATGTCACCTGGTAGGGAGCTATGAAAGCTTCCCCTGGTTACCCTATCCCACATAAAAGTCTGGCAGCAGGCTGAGGCTTTAGGGAAGCTTGGCAGAACTGCTGCATTAAACAGGAACAAATATCACACACCTCCCTGTCTCTTATGTCAAGGCGTCTGGGAGACAGAACCTGTTTACATGGAACACTGTCAGTGAATATTTCCAATGCACAGTTTTTTAAGACAACGGAGATCTAATACCTTATCATCTCCTTGTCATTCTTGTTAAAGTGTCCCACACATGCGTTTTTTCCAGATGTCTACCTAATATCGCATGCGGTGTAGATGTGTGTATCCTGGGTTTCAGGTGTACGACACTGGTGGAAAACAAGGAACACTTAGCTCCAAAATGCTAACACATTAGTGCGGCCTACAGAGCAGTTTGTGATCTGATAGTGAAGGAATGAGAGCTGCTCGATGCCAGAAAGCAGTTAATTACACATGTGGTGGGCAGATTTGAGCCCGACACTGTGGGCGATGTGGATGGAGATGCCATGTGTTTAGACGTTAAACTGCAGACTGTGGTCAGACCCAGGCTACTCTCTCATTAGCTCCCCCAATGGATGTAATGAGCATGGAGGTGGTGGGGGAGCCATGTGTTCTTCATAAGCCCTGCTGGTCCTCTCCTTGCGCACTCACTTAGACATCCCCTAATATCTGAATTTTAATTAGAGACAAGATTCACTTGTGGCAGTTGGTTGATTGATTAGTTTCATTATATTTAACGCTGAATCCTGTCTTTCATTTAGAGGTGCTTATACCTTGCTCTGCACCCTCATGGGAGTGAGGATGAGAAAGAATCAATGGTTGTCTTTGATGTTCCTCTGAGCTGCAGAATAGTGTGTCTGTGTGAACTCCCTCTTCCCTACACACTGCCCTTCATTAAGGGACTGTGGTACAAAGCCGGGAGATAAAAGCATCCAGTACAGAAAAGAAACAACAACTTGGCTTCAGAAACCACAAAAGATGTGTGTTTTTGTGTCGCGATGCACAAACCCTTGTCTGATTTGCAGTGTGTGTGTGTGTGTGTGTGTGTTTGGTGATTAAAGACTGCTGCTTGTTGGGAGACCCAGTTGTCTCCACCTTTCCCAGAAGCCTTCCAGAGTTTGTAAAAAATCTACCTCCACCTCTCCCACTGAGCTCACAGTGACTGGAGTAAGCAAATGATAGAAGATATCTTCCCCTTTCTACTTTTATCTACTTCTCTCCTCTTCCATCTTTGTTCCTCTTATCTTTCCTTCCCTCCTATCTTTCCCCTTTGTGCCCTCTTTCCTCTGCTCCTTTCTTTCTTCTTTACTCCTCCTGCTTACTTCCTGCCCGTCTCTTGTTTCCCCCTCCTCCTCTACTCCCATTCCTCTGCTGTTTTCTCTCAAAGTCTCCGGTGGCCAATTTACAGGGGGTGTCCGGGCCTTGACCCTGACACTCAACCAGCTCCCCCTTCAGTGGTGAAGGTCAGGGCCAGATTAAAGGCTGGAGGTATCATCCTCTGAAGTGAGGAATAATCATGGGCTCTGAGATTGTTAAATAGAACCACAGGCCCTGGCGCTGTCATTACTCTGAGAGAGAAGGGAAGGGAAAGGCGGGCTTGTTCACATAAACGCATGCAGATGTTCAGACTCTCTCTTGGGCCCCGGCTCTGTTGAAGGTACATGGAGTTCTTTTGTTTTCTAGCATCTATCTGTTTTTTATTTGTCTCATTTCAGTGGGGCCCCTTGATTCAATCTGGTGAGATTTTATTTCAAAGAGTGCATGGAACAGCTTAGAGGACTGAGAATGACGTAAATATGATGAATCATTTGTTGTTTAAATACTTGTGGTTTAGGGCCTGTGCTGCACTTAATTTTCATTGTTTCCACAATCAAGTTGTAATTAAAGAATGGCTGTGTGTGTGTGTGTGTGTGTGTGTGTGTGTGTGTGTGTGTGCACATGGAGGCCCTGTTGCTTTTGCCCCAGTGTGCCTCTGCATTAGCACATGTGTGGGATGGTTATGAATACATTGTGGTTCAGTTTTATGCAGGATATAGATTATTCACATATGACAGCAGAGTGTTTTTCCTTTCCACCCCTTTGTCCCACTTTTGTTTTGTGGCTGTGGAATTGTGTATTTCATCAGTCCCATCCTATCTGCATGGAAATTTCCAACTGGCAATTATTCTCCATTCAAAATAAATACACACATGTTGCTGAGAGCTCATTGTGAGGTTTGTTTTACATAAACCAAACTGCTCAAGAGTCAAGTTTTCAATTAGAAAATGCAACAAACCTTTTTCCTAAACTCTGGGCTTCTTCCATCAAACTCCCCTCACTGGGTTCCATGTTGAGCAGGATGAGAACAAGCAGGTTGGCTAAGAGAGACAGAGCTCAGATGATGAAGTGCATTATGGGTTTTTTGATTGATGCGAAGGGTCCCTTTGAAGTGCTTGGAGGAATCTTGAAAGCTTGGCTGTGGCCGCTCTCGCTGTGTCCCAGACAGTGAAACACAATAAGCGTGCAGATGTTCAAAGTGCATGGAGCCTCCAGCCCTCTCCCTCTCATCTGAGTAGGAAATGCTTTAGCTGGAACTGTTTGTTTTTTCTGTCTGTGGTCTGAACTGTAGATTCACTTACATCTCGAACGCCACCCCCCCCCCCCTCTCTTAATTTCTTTCCTTGTCCCAGGAGTTTCCAAGGGGTGAGCTGAAGGAAGGACAATTCACAGATCAACACTGTCCCCTAGAGGGTAGGTTAAGAATTATGTTTTCTCGCTCACTGATAAGCTTTATGCTCAAACAATCCTTCAATATTTTAGGATCCAGAAGACAGACCTTATGTTGTATAATAGAGCATGTGTGTTCAGTAAGTATGTAAGATTCCATAAATAATTCAGCTTGAAAGCTGGTATACATACATTTGTATGATATTACTGTATGCATGTAGTATTTTAAGATACTTCTATGTTCGGTTTGAATGATGACTGATGAAAAGATTGATGATTTCTCCGTTGGTGGATGCAAAAAGTACCAAACGTCATGGACCAGTGATAGCATTGTTTTGTGTTAAATCTCCCTGTAATCTCCACTGAAATCAGTTTGATTAAGATCAGATTTCTTTGGAAGTGTAGTTGTACTGAGCTAAACAAATCCTTGTCTAATTTGTGCATGAGAAATCAGTGTTCTTGTGTCTATTCTAACTTAGATGATTCGTCTTGTGTTGACAGTGGTTCTTCCTCCAGAGAAGGCTGAGGGCTGTGAAAGCTACCTGCAGTACCTGCACTCAGAGGATGGAGAGCGGGAGATACTTAGAGATTCGACCAAAGCTCCCGGGAAGAAGCGCATCAGTCTGGATGTAAGCAGTTATACGACTTGGCAACATTGTACTGTGGTTTAGTTTCCAATTACAGAACAACTCGCGTTTATAACATGAATATACAGCAAAGGGGGTGGCATAGGGACTCATCTTATTGCAAAAAGGCACAGGGTTCAATTTCCTACCCAGGTCTGTTCTGCAGAGACATGTGTGTCAGGTAGATTGAGTCTCTTAATTACCAATAATTATTAATGGGAGTTTGCGTGGTTGTCTATCTTTGTTAGCCCTGTGGTGGGCTGAGGACCTGGGCGTGTTGTTTCAACACTGGAGCAGGCTCAAGCAAATACGCAACAAAAAACAATGCATTAAATCAGTAAATTCAACAGTGAACTAGGGTTTTTTGGGTCAGATGAAGGTCTCTCTCACCATTTGCCAAGAGAATCGAGTGTTGAAATTGTTTTGTGTTTCAGAGAGTGCAAATTATTTAAACATAGGTTAGAAAATAAATGCATGGTGGGTAATCCTGGTCGGTAACCGCCACTGTATGCCTTCACCCTGTGCACAGAACATCTGTCTGTATGTTGACACTGCTCCAGACCATATCCTGATTGAATTTAGGGACCAATCAATAGAATAAATAAATTGTAATGTTTAGACTTGCATGTTTTAAAGGTATGCTTAGATCTGCCCTTTGGTGATCACTGCTGGTTAAGTGAGTTGAGGAGATATTATACAACCGTAAAGGGCCGCTTCTCTCCTGGGGTCTCCTCCCTTGTGAATGAACACTGTTTTTCACACAGTATCAGCTCTTCACCATGCCTGCAGCAGGGCCTATATTCCAGATGTTTATTTTTCCAATTATAGCCATGTTACCAGATATATCTGAATCAAAGTTACTGCCAAAAAGTTGTAACTGAGAATAGTGGTTGCGCTCATTTTTCCTGGAAGAAGGTAGAAAGGTAGAAAGTCATAGTGTCTATTACTTTTTTCTCCGTGCTCCCCCACCCAAGGTGAAGGCAGCAGAATGGATTATGCTCAGAAATGATCTGTTTACATGGCGAGCCACACCAAGACAGAATTTCAGGCCTCTACTCTGTTCATCATAAATCGGAATTATAAAAAAAGATTTTAAAGTGTCCTACACTTTTTTCTTTACAGGAAAAGGCAGTCTTTAAATGTTCATGTTGATTAATCCAAAGTTTGATTTGATTATGATCAGAGGGGATAGTGTTAAGAGTAAATTCCTATGCAGATAAAAGGAAAACAACACTCATTTCCTTTTGAAGTCAGTGGCCTTGACGATTAAATCGGATATACTTTGCTGCCCCCTGTAGTAATAAATATTGCTGTTTTGTCTTTGACGTACTGTAGAAATACTATTACTTTGCTCATTGACAAGAATATGTAGAATTGTTTATCTGTATTAAGTATGATTAAGAACATGTTTGTATCCACAGGACTTAGAGTGTGACGTTTCTGTGGAGGATGACAACCGTCAGGAGTGGATCTTCACTCTTTATGACTTTGACAACAGTGGGAAAGTTACAAAAGAGGTGTGTGTGTGTGTGTGTGTGTGTTAGCTTTAATGTCTTTCCTGTAGTGTTCTTTTCCATCTTTGCTCCTTGACTTAATATTGACAGTCTGTCCCTTTCACTTGTTATTTTGTCATAGGTAGGACTACAGACTGTACTAACTGTGTATCTGTCACTCTAGGACATGTCCAGTCTGATGCACACCATCTATGATGTGGTGGACGCCTCTGTGAATCACTCCTGCCACAATAAAAGCAAGACTCTGCGTGTTAAACTGACTGTCACTCCGGAGCCCAGGTGCCACAGAAGAGAAACAGGAACAGGTAAATGACAACAAAACATCATGATACGTCAGACATTGTTTATTACCTCACAATGATGTGAGCCAACATGGTATTTCCTGTAGATTTGTATTTTTGATGCTCAGATTTGCTCCTCTGTCAATTCTCACTTCATTTCAATCAGTGTTACAGTTGATAATTCACAAGTTCTTTTAGTTTTAGCAGTCTCTGCTGTGATGTTTTTGCAGTGCACTTGTCATTTGACCAGTGCAGCCATTACTGCAATGTATTTTTCTGTAGATTTTCAGCCAACTAGTGTTTCAGTCAGTATTGAATGTTGCTGAACACTTTTTCCTGGTCTGAGTTCTTGTACTTTTCCTTTCCAGATCGCTGTCACCAGGAAGAGGGACGTTCAACTGACAAGCGGCTGTCCTCCCACATCAGGTCGGTACACATAAGGTGTACTTTGCTTAGAGGCTGTCCCCTATGTTTATTATAGTAATTCTTGCAGATTAAATTGTGTAAATAATTGACGGTATTCTCATTTGTCTGCTAATTATTTGTAGCAGCAGAGGGCAGAGCAATGAGGCGCCAGCCACTGAGGGTCAGCATTACTGTGTGGATGAGAACACAGAGAGGAGGAATCACTACCTGGACCTGGCTGGTATAGAGAACTACACTTCCAGATTTGAAGGTAAGTGTCTTTATAGAGTCAATTTTGCATTCTTATATTACCATGACTGAATGTTGACTATGTGGATGCTGAGGGGAAATGGCAGTTCAACGTACAGCGTTATAAAACCTAAGTCCTGTGTCTCTGGCCTGTCCTTCAGGAACCACCCCTGCTCCCCAGGAGGCTCACGGTCGGAGCTCCCAGAGCCAGAGCCGCTCACGCTCCCAGGAACCAGAAACCCAAGTTGTTCACCAGCGCCGCTCACAGGTCATCAGCGACAGCTACAACCCTACAGAGTCTCGAAGCAAGGGCACACAGTTCCTCAAATCCCCCAAAGGAACCTACAAGGGAGGCGGAGGGAATAATGGGGGCAGCGGAGGTGGCAAATCCACTAAATGTCATGGCTACCACCCGCCTCTGCAAACCATGCTGCACAGTGGCAGTGCAGCAGGACACGGGGGTCAGGATGTGTACCACTTGCCACACCAAGCCCAATCCTCTGGCCACCACCAGCACCCTTTGCAATACAGTCACAGCAAACGCGTTAGGGCAAAAGCCCGAGAGGCCATGTCCCCATCCAAAACCCCGCTGTCCCCTCAGCCCCACCCCCAGCAGCAACCCTCTGTTCCTTCTGTACTGCCAAGTCTGGAGAGAGAGCAGGCGTCTGGTCCACCCGGGAGCCCAGGGTTTGTGGTTCCTGTGGTCCAGCGTCACGAGCACCACCATCACCACGAACACCACCACCATCACCACTACCATCATTACCATCAGACATGACCGCGTCCAATGTGCAGTCACTGAAACTGTACAGGACCAACCACAACCAACCACACCGGTCTGAAGGATTTAACGTCATCCCTCAGGAGCGTCTCACGCTCTGTCCAGAATCGTTTTATTCTCCTCTCACACGCTATACAGATATATCCTGAGATTAGATGTACTGAGGAATCGTGTAGTGTGATGGCAGATGATATTGGACCGGAAGGATGTTTTTGCTGAAGTTATTGTGTAATAACAAAAGATGTGTGGCACAATTTTGAAGTTTTTGTATATTTTTCCACTGGCACTGCTGTGATCGTTACCAACGTTGAGTAAGCGTACAGATGCCAAAAAGGAACATATCAGAGGACTTTTGACGTAACATCCTCTCCCTCCTGATGCTGTTGAGGTTGAAGTCCCTGGAAGCTATATGTCAGAGTAAGTGTGTTGTTCTGTGTGAGACCTTTCCAAAACATGGATCTCAGGTGTAAAGGTGCTGCTGCTCTCAAGCTGTTCACAGAGGCTTCTTCCTCTGGAAGGCCTGATGTGGACTGAGGGGTTTCCGGTTTGGAGAGGGGGGGGGTATGAAATCACCACTGCCATTTTTAATGCAAAAAATATCTCGCTATATGTATAAAAAAATCTATATATGTAAACATATTTTACTGTATAATTATTATACTGTATATGCATATTTCATCATGGATATAATTATGCATATATGTTTTTTTTGTCTTTTATATATTTTAATAAACGTTATATAGTTCATTTATATTATTGCAGCTACAGTTTGTTTATTTCTGCTCATAATACACTTGATTATGTTGTGTCTTCTGCCACTGTGTGGATAGAAACAGCACAAAATTACTCAGTTTGATGTTTGTTGAGACATACCATTAAATGATAATAATGTGACAATTGCACAACCTAATTGTGGTTTGAGAGTTGATGAAAAAGAGCCTGGTTGTAGATTTCTTTTCTGGTCATTTTAAATGAATGGCAATAAATTGGAATCAAGGCTGCTGTTTTTCAGATTATTGAATAAATTAGAACAAATGTCCTGTCATTGATCTGTGGGTTTACGTCCTTTGATTAGGAAGTAAAATGATTAACCCACCACCATGTTTTTTTGTTTTAATTATCACAAGGAGATAAAGAACCAGCATGCAAGTGATTTATGGTTAAAGACAAACAGCTAATTGTCATCAGCATCAGAAATAAAAAATTTACTGTGGGAACACAGCAACACATGTAATGCGTTTACAGTTTCTGATTATCTGGCCACAAAGGAGAGGTGACGTATTTTTGAAAGCAGTGTAAAAGAAGTGTCTCATGTCTCTTTCTGTTTGCACTTCCCCCTCATTCCCTGAGACATCAACTGATTTGTTCTTTCCTATCTTATCCAAAGCCTAACAGTGTGAAACATCAGTCAGTATAAGGTCTTAACACAAATTTTGGTGACTTAAAGGGAGTTTTAATACATGACTGTGAATACCCCTACACGGTTCATACTGTAGCGTAATAACTTCCCCCCTTGTGGTTCTGTATGCCAAGAAGAGTGTAGTCTTGGGGATAGTTTTAAGTCCCATGGTAGTGACTGCAATCTCCTATCATATTGGTGCAAGCAGCATCTGGCCCCTTGTGTCTCAATTAGTTTGTGATAATTTGATTAAACACACACGTAAGGACAGTACAAACTAAAACCAAACAAATTTGCCATAGGCTTTTTTTTCCAGCATGCACAATACAATGACCCTGAAGGTAAAGCATCTAAATGGAATTCTTCCCTGTTCTCATCTTTTATTTACCCCTGTGGTTGTCCTGAAAAAGGCCCACAAACAATCAGGTGTCGCATGGTGAAGCGGTTCAACGGTCTCTGCTCGATTTGAATGAGCCACTAGGTGGCAACAAATAGCCATCTATGTTACACAACATAATGAATTAATGGACCTGTATCTAGGAGTTCACAGACATATATTGTCATTGTACTGGACATTACGTGATACTGATTTAATGTGGAAAGTATGGAGCTGCTTTATTAATAGGACATGGAACAAAATGGGAAACATATACGAAACAAAATTCCAAAAATGGTCTCTAAGACACTGTGACATTCAGTAGAGCCACCAAAAGGCCAATCTAAGATGTGTTGATACCATGGGGTTGATACCAAGTGGGTATAAACAGAGCATCACTGTAGAGGAGCACAACCTACCATGTATAAGTAACGTAAGTAAAGACACAGTGTCTGTAAACAAAAGAGAAGCTGCTGTCTCTCTCAAACTGAGTGACTAGTTCTTGATGTAACAAGCTGCATCTGGTTTTTACTTGACAAAACAATGTCACCTCAAGGTTCATTTATTAGCTATACTGGAGCCATTAATTGTGTCAAATTGGGCTTTTAATGACATGGATTCTGTTTCCCTCCTCTGGGAACAGGAAGATCCAATGCCATTGAGTGTCCATTTTCTTTTAGGTATTTTCATCACTTCCATCAGGAGGTCAAGTTGAGCTGTCACCCTGCTGCTGATTGAACACGTGACCATAGTCTGTACCTACCTGCCATTCAAGTAAAACGTAGAAAAGAGCACTACTGCAGTAAAACGTCAAATCTCAGCAATGTCAGACTTGGGTTTTCCTAACGACCAGAATCTTTAATGTATTAGAAATAAAAAACTGTTTGCATAATAGTTTCTTTGTGTCGCTCCATATCAACGCGCTTTTGTTAATTGCCACCCCAGAGAAAGCTCAGAGAAAGCAGCATTCCCTGCTCCGGTCGTCAGGGATTTAGGGAAGGACTGAATCCGAGCCCCGACTGAGACTAACAATGGCAGCTATGAAAGGCGAGGGGAGGGTCGGCCTAATGCAAATATCCACTTTGTGCGCCTTGGAGAACCTGCACTAAACACTGACAACTACCAACTTCCACGCAAAGTGAGTAACTATTGTAGACGTAAAACAGGGTAGATTTCGGTAGTATTTGTCGCTGTATTTTGCGGAGATTTGCGGACCAACTTCTTACACGGAGGCTTCCTTGATTCAGCAACAAGTGGGAAAGCGCTGAGGAGAGGGCTTCTGGAGACAGGACGCTGCAGCATCTCTGAAGTGCGCCGAGTGCACCTGCTGAAGGACACAACAGAGAGGTAGGAAAGGTAGGGCGTCCAAATACAAGTGCAACATCACTAAATACTGAACAGTTACGTCCTAAACTGTCTCCTGCAATTTTCGTCGTTTCGACATTCAAGAGAAAGTGTACATTTCTGTGTATAAAAGTTCCCGGGTAAACTTTTCTGGGGACTTTTCTCCCAATGTACAACAGTTTAGTTCGACCCACCATTTTTCCCCACTGTGCAGCTTATTTAGTGCAGCTAAGCCTGCCTCAGGAAAACGTGATTATCCTCAGACCATCGATACGCTGGCTTTCATTCAAGACATGCATGAGAAAGGCTTTGCAACATAATAGATCAGTGGGAGCCTGTCTGCTTATAGGCGTGGGGCAAACGGAGGGGAATCTCACTTGAATGTTGATATTGTTGGATGTGGGTGAAACACTTTGAGAAATATATAATCCAAAAAGTCTGACCCTCTGGCTGTTTGCATGCTATGCCATTTACACGTGAACAAGAGAGGTCTAGGGAAACATTTGGTAAAAATAGCACTGATGAACCAACTGTCAAGCATCGTCTTGCATCATCTCTGCAGCCTGCAAGCGTTGACCAGCAGTGAGCAAAAAGCAATGCAGTGAAATGCTACTGTAAAATCCCAGCATATCCCCCCAGAGAAACATCAAAGCGGACTCAACATGAGGCCTTTATCTGAACAATTGCTCCATTCTACCCTGCACCCCAACCCTGACCACCCCCACAACCCCATAGTCCCCATTTCTACTTAATTAAGCCCTAAAGTGAGCAGAGTTGAATCTGGAGGGAAAATGGTTCGCTAATTCTGACTCAAATCTCACACAAAAGAGGACGACGATTCTCTCCGTTCTAATTTGAGTCTGATTGAGAGTTTTCTCTGCTGGGTTGAAAACCACATTGTTGGACAAATATAGAAGTGACGGACAGCTGAAAGCAAACCTTTGGTGTTTCATATATCATGATGATGCACTTGTGTATTACTGCATACTGTAGAAAGTGTCTGACACCTCTATAGCTCCTTCCATTAGAAGATTAAATCATGAATACATGCAGTAGGTATGTACAGCAAAACCACAAACTAATTGCAAGTTACCTACTGAATAATGACAGCATCAACATGGAAGCATAATGCGATTTTGTCCGTGTTTTTACACCAAAATCAGGATGTTATCGACCAAACCAGATGTTTATTAGCGAGCACATGTTATCATGCATGTGTAACAATCCATAAAAACTGCGTGGACAATAGTTAAAAGGCTGTTTGTTTAGATGCGGACACTAGTTTTCAGGGATTGGTGTGAATGCCACCAGTGCAGTTTATGACAACGCTTAACAGTTGAGCCAAAAAGCTCTGACAGCTACTCTTTATTGCTGTTTAGAAACTTCCCTCAGCTGCTGCTACTGCAATCTGAAATGTCTTCCAAATCTTAACAGCGCAGTTTAAAATTGAAATCCATTTCTCTAGCCACTGGTTTTCCAGCATTTGCAAGCAATTGTCTGTCCTGGTGAGAGTAAGCAGCACGCAGCCTGCAGACCACTGTACACATTCTCTGTGTGGTGGTGAGGTTGCCAGGCAATGTGAGCTGTTGGATGAAGGCTGCTCGGATGGCTCTTTTTCTCCCTCCAGGCTGCTCTCTCCATCCCTTTCTGTCTCACAACCCCCCACCTCTCCTCTCAGCTTGCCTCTCCTCTTCTGCATACTAATAGATGGACCAAAGGCTGATTACAAACCCGGGCTGTCAAACTGATTATTAATATTCTCCACTTTGGGTTTTGTTTGCAGGGACAGAAGTTTATGGGAATTTCCTCTATTGTTATTTGATGAATGTATTGTTTTTACTAAATCTCTGTGAAATACAGTTGACAGAGAGTCTACAAGTCTGCAGTTACTGTCAGGTGAATGTGTCTTGTTGTGTTCTGCAGGAAAGTTAAGTTAATTTTATGTTGTCTACCAGAGGAGGGCAGTGTTCAAGTTCTGTTAAGAAGCAGAAAACCCTCTAGTAGAGTAGTAGCAGACCTACTTCTAACAGTTGTTGCTGTTATGTGCACTGATAAAATGTTCATTAAATATCTTTGGGAGCTACAAACACTTTTCCCCAGACTCAGTATCTTTCACAAGCCACGTAATTTATAGAGTCTATCTCCATCTGCATCTTTAAACAGGAAGGAATCATTACTCTGACAACAACTCACAAACAGATGGAGTGAGTGTTTAGTTTATATAAAGACAGGCGCTCTCAATTGCAAAAGGAGGCCAAAAACACATCAGTGTAATGAGCATGGAAATTTGCTGTTTTTTAAATTATTATTATCATTTTGTCTTTTTTTAAATGAGGATTAAAGCTCTAAAGCTCTAAAGTGGACTTAGAAACAGCTACTTTTTCTTCTTTCCACGGGAAATTTTTCAAATTTAACATAAAAATATTCTCTTGCACACACGAATTTTACACTTTAAATGATGTAAAGCTTAGTATGGATTTCCCTCATGGATTCATCTGCAGGCTCTTTGTGTCTTCGGTGTTATGCTCATTTGTGTATCTAAACCACATGTAGATATAAGAAATGCTAGAAACTCAGCATTCTGTCATTGAGGAGTACCTCAATGACATAATTCCTCTTCCTGAAAGGCCCTATCCCCAAGAGAAAGGTATAATTAGAGCTATGGAAACAGGAAACACCGCGCCCTCCCTATCGTTTTCTCCCTACCCCCTTTTTTCTCTCTCTTTCTCTGTCTCTCTCTCTTCCTCCTCGTCTCTGTCTCTTCTCAGATGTGCATTTATTTGTACAAATTATCAGGTGCAAAGACGTAGAGAAAAGGCCTGTAATGAGTGTCGTGATGGTTATCAGCGTGTCTTACATCCTTGGGTTTACTGGAAATGAGGACATAGATTGTGCTGGATTTTTTTTCGCTACGAGAAAGCAATTAACAAGCTGTCCTTTCTCTCTCTCTCTCTCTCTCTCGCTCTCTCTCGCTCTCTCTCATCTATCTGCCTGTTAGAATGAAGACTGACAGTAATGTTCATTAAAGATTAAATTGTAGATTTATTTTAGCCTGTTGTTGAATTGTCAAAGAAATCCCATCACTAAAGTGGTGCTTTAAAACTAACTGGCAAAAAACATTCAATTTACAGTGATATGAAACAGAGAAAAACAATCAAAGCTCACATTTTAGAAGCGGTTACCACCCATTGTTTGATATTATGACTTGATAAAACACTTTAAAGGTTGGTCACTCAATCGATAAATTGGCTAATTACAATTACTTGTCATGCTGTGGCAAAAATAACAAATGTGAGTGAAGTAAGCAGACATGTTCATTTATAGTCATTCATTCATTTATTCTTCATGATGTCAGTCACTAATATGACATACTGCAATTTCACACTGTCTTACCTCCCACACTCTTCAGCTTGACTCGCATCACAGTGCTTTGGCTTTGACTGCCAGTTATTCATTTGTGGTAAATGTTTACACGCCCTCGGTAGTTTAACCCAATGTGAGGGATGTAGGAGAGGGGCCTCTAATTTCTGCTCCTTCCTCCAAAGATTAAAGACCCCGCGGAGACCAGGTGTACAGTTCAGACCAAAGATTAACCACCCATTGCACTTCCTTCCTTTTATCTTACACCACGCAAATGACGCGCTCATGCACTGCACTCCACCTCTGTGAAGTGGCACAGATTATATTTTTTAGAGCAGGGAAGCGTCTCTTTACTGTCCAGCAAAAGGTGGTGCACCAGAACTTAACCCCGACTCCAACGGTCTCTCCTGCTCAGGCACGCAGAAGAGAAGAGAGAGAAATGTCTACGTTTTTTATTGATTCAGAACAGCGGCTCCCACCTTTCCCCTTCATGGTGTGGAATGCACACCTGGAGGTGTTTGTTGAGTGGCTCTAGTAATCCATGTAACAATGCAGGCTGCCATCTGGTGCCATCAGAGGCAGTCGAGGCAGTTTGCTCTGACAGGCGCTGCATTGTCTATAGATCAGTGTGGCTCTGATGCTGTTGATCTCTTTATTGTGACAATTATCTTTAATCCTTTAATTTTATTACTGACAGCAGAGTAGACAGTCCACAGGGTGTTAAGATGATTAAAGCCTTATAAATTAGCAGAAAATGTGGCAAAATCATAGAGATGATTTGTAGAGAGTGATCTAACCCTTAATCCACATTTTCCATACATTAAGGACATCATGAAATGAGCATTTGGGAACAGAAAGCACAGGTAAAGTGCAATTGTCTAGACTTTGTTGACATGGCAGGCCAGTTGAGTTGCACTGCTCTCGCTTCCCCTCACAGTGTACACACAGGAGGGAGATGGGTGCAGATAAAACGACTGGATCACGCCCCGCCGAGGAATTGGGATGCCTGGGGGGGCTGGGAAACTTTCTGCCTGGCTAGCCTTAATATTGTGATTCTCCTCACTCAACAAAGCAGTGCGTTTGATGGAACATGTCAGGTTCCTCCAGGACTTGGGGGCCGGTCCCCTCCTCTGGTTAGACAGCTGTCAGCCCCTCGGAGCCCGGAGAGCCAGTGACTCCTCCATGCGTTGTTGGAGACTTCAAAGCAGGAGAGTAGGGTGAGGTGAGTGCTGTTTTTCAAAACAATTTGAAAGCTTTAGCTGGGATTAATATGGATTCTGTGTTGGGTTGTTGAGTCAAGTTGCGTTGTCTTTGGGAGATCTTCGCTGCTGTCAGATCTCTGAGGCATTGTTCTGTCTCTGGATGTGTTTTATTTGTTCTCAGAATTAAACCTGACGCCTTTAAGGGAGAAGTTAAGCAGCAGTCATTGTGAATTGCACTTAATCTAAGAGCAAAACAAAGCAAAGTTAAGAATTATTGTTCCTACACAGTATTTCATGTAGAGGATGGCAGTCATTGTTGCAATTGATTATATTTTAAAGTAAATTTGGATTCTAATAAAGTTGAAATGTATGTTACGTTTAACTACTAAAGAGCAGGGTAATACTGATTAACATGTCACGTGACCAGATTATCAATTAATGGAAATAAGTAATAGTACACTACTCCATTGGTTGGAAGTTTCTATTTTCTTAATACAGGCAAGAGTGATGATGCTAAAAAGTATAATAAATGCAAGTTAATATTGCCAAAAAAGACATGCTCTTTATAACATAGCAAGTCAGTCTACAGTATTTAGTGGACGTATGTTTTAAATTCTTGTTGAAACAGATGTTATGGTGCGTGGGTACCCATGCAAGTCTGTGCAAGGATGGTAAAATCTAACATCAGTGTGTTTAATATAGGAACATTTTTTTAATGACTTGTTCTTCTGCCCTGCAGCACAGATTAGATTTGATTGGATACGATTAGACATTAAAGGAGAGGAAAGATTAATTACTGTAGTTTTGCAACAGGCATTACTCATTAAACCAAATGAAACCTAAGTTATACTTCACTATATATACTGTATGTCCACAGTACATACTGTAGTAGTTCAGACTGAGTGTGTCCTCTCCTTGACTTCTTGGTGATTTCAACTGTGGGAGCCGCTGCTGTAATTTGACCTTGCCTCCTCCAGCCACCTGTGCTCGCATGCTCAGAGAAAACACTGGCTTTTGTGTTGGAGTGAGACGTCCACACAGCAGGGGGGCTAAGGTACATTAGACGGCTATGACAGGTGGCGTACTCTTCTTGTGCTTCCCCGCAGTAAAGAACACGGATATGGCCGGGCTGTTGGGAGAACAGCTGCACCCCACTGCCATGGAGGTGGGGGTAAATCTCTTTCCTGACAAAGACATCAGAAAAAGACAGGAACTGCACCTCGAAATTTGACTTTAAGATGCCCTTCTTTTTAAATGTGCAATGTATTCATCTATCCATACAGATTTGGGACTCACTCTAAAGTGCGCTCTTTGCGTGGCAGTGGGACGCTGGGGGTTGGGATGCTATGTGGGTGTTTGTGTTTGTGTAGCTGTGTGCATTTGTGTAGCTGTGTGCATTTGTGTAGCGAGGTAATCAATCTGAATCCCGGAGCCCAAAGTGTGCAACAGCAGTACTGAGTCTAACAGTGAGAGGAGGAACGGTTCTGTCAGAGCCCCCAGTAACCCGCCCGCTGGGACTGGCTGAGAAAGGCCAGGGGAGGGGGGGTCAGTAGCTCAGCCTGTGTGAGCATGGATGGTGATGTGATGTGAGTTCTCAAGCCTGTGTGAGGCGGACAGAAGGAGGGCGATGACTCGTTCACTCTGTCCTCTATATGGACTCGGCTTCTTTACAGGCCGAAACTGACCTGTAAGTACAAAGCTTCTTACAAAATGCAGTTCTTTTCATTTAGTGTGTGTGCCCGCAGTTCCTATGTGTTATCTCCAGGTTGAACAGCGACTCTCTCGTTGACTTTGCTTTATTCTTTTAAAACAGTCAGATACGGCAATACAATAGCAATAGTTGGAATTGTTGGAATGTATTTATTTATTTATTTTCATTACATGTAGTTGGTTGACAGTTGGATGTGAGCGTTGGCAGTAGACCTGCAACGATTAATCAGTTAACTGGTTAGTCGATCAACAGGCAATTTAGCTGCTACTTATTTGATAATTGGTTAATTAAAAGTAATTTTACAAGACAAATAGCAAGCATTAGATGGTTTCAGGTTATCAAATGTGAGAATTGGCCGCTTTTCTTTGCCTTACATTATAGTAAATTGAATATGTTTGGGTATTGACGACTGCAACCATTCGGAGATGCCAGTTTGTTTGGCATTTTTCATTGTTTTTGAGAAAATAATCAAACGATTAATCAATAATGAAAATAATTTTAGTTGCAGCACTAATGGATGGATTTCCTGAACTGTAATTTTTATGCAGATTATCTAACAGACATTATGCTGCTGTAAAGATGCCCACAGATTTAATGCTGTGATTACTGTCACAGTTGAAATGATCATGTCAGAGTTTAAGAGGAAGAAAAGGAGTGAAGATTTCATAACAACTGTTGTTGGGTGGCCTGTGTGGCACTGTGAGGTTGGTACGAAGTGAGGTAGGACCAAGGTGTCACATTCCACAGTTTGGTGTGTGTGTGTGTGTGTGTGTGTGTTTGTGTGTGTGTGTGTGTGTGTGTGTTGGCTCATCACAAATGACCACCCATCTATTTACAACAGATGTACTTGAGATAATCTTGCTTGAATTTAAGACATAGTTAAGCCTCAAATTAATTCTTGTCCAATCCATGTTCTTGGAAAAGTTTGATTTAGTGTGTGTGTGTGTGTGTGTGTGTGTGTGTGTGTGTGTGTGCGTGCGCGTGTGTGTGCGTGTGTATGTGTGCTTGTCTGTGTGAGCATGTGCACGTCGAAAATGGACAGCAAACATCTTTCAATCTTAATCCAAACAACCACTGTGTCCATCCTCCCCCTTAAATCTGTCTCATATTTTTATCTGTAGGATTACGGTAAAGATTTGACAATGAAAAATGATGAAACTTCAGCTCTCATGTCATCTGACTAATTTGTTCCCTTGATAACTTTATCTGATTGCGTAGCACCCCTGGGACTTCCCTATCTGCTTTTTTAGATCACATAAATATTGTTTACCACAAGTCTGCGTAAATGAGGCTATTTTAAACCCCATGGTTGCTCATGGAAAAACAACAGGAAAAGTTTAATTTGTGTAGTACAAACATATTAGTTTAAATGAAGATGATGTTTTACTGTCCCCCACTTTGCTGCTGTCTTGATTTGAATCAAAATACACCAAAGATAGGAACGTATGAAGGCCACAGATGGATTTATTTTTGTCTTTAGTACAGGGAGCGCTGTGAACTAAATCACCCCAAGTTTTGGTTCCAGGATACATGTTTACTGTTTATCCCAAGGCAGTAGGGCTTGCTCCTGACTTAAATCACCAGGAATACAAACACACACTGATGCCTCCTTGAGTGGCCATATGTAAATGTTTCTAAACTGGATACATAAAGAGGAGAAGATATAGATTGGAATGAGGAACCTAAAACATTTCCTTTTATGTTAGCATGTAACACAATGTTTCATCTCTCTATATAACTCACAGTACAAGAGAAAGGTTTTGGTCTTTTATTTGGTGGATTTACAAAATTAGTAGATAACAGTTAAAACATAGAAGGATCTTAGAAGGGAGGGGTAAATAGTAAAATGGGGGTAAATGGGTAAATGTATATAAAATACAGGAGATACTTATGGTACTGACCAAAAACCAGATACAGATCAGTAATGCTGTTTTAGCTGGTGGTGACATCATCAACACATACATACATTTTGTTTTTACCTATTTGTATGTAGCTAAGTATGTACTTTTATCACAATCATAGAGTATGTTGGAGTAGCTGACTACTTTCTTGAAATAAATTAAACCATTATCTCAAATCCATTGTGTCAGTTCAAAAAACCTGCATTTTCAAGAGTCATTGATTTTGTAGTAAAAGTAACAAACACCCAGTGTAAACCTAATATAGTTTTACACTCACTTTACTTAAAATTCGATTTTTGGGGGGATAATCTATTAAAAAAAAAACATGCACTGGTTGTAAAAGTTGACATTGTATGATTTTGTCAGTTTAGGTCAAACTCAGGGTGCCCTGGTGGCCTAGACATCAAGGCACCGGCCATGGAACCCAACATTCCCAGTACGAGAGCCTCCAGGGACCTCTGTTACATGTCATTCCCCCTCATTTTCTGTCATCTCTCTACTGTCAACTTCATTTCATTTACTTCCAAATCTTAAACACACAACTGCTTACCATGCAGCCACGACAGACAGGGGTGCAGCCTCCCTTCCTTGGCCAAAATTACACAGGACTAAATAAAATCTGCTTCAGTGGGCATCCTGCTGGCTCAGTTGGCTGACACGACTGCATCTTGGACATGTGCCGCCCTGAGACCTTTGTTGACTATGACTTGAACCGTTTTGTTGCTCATGTGCCGTAATTTCAACCTAATTAGATAAGTAAGAGAAAAAAGAAGGAAAAAGGAGAAAAAAGGGTGGGTGTGGGTGTGGGGGAGACATAAAAGAAGAAAATCTGCCCCCAACTGACAGTCAAACCAGCGCAGTGGGAAAGCAGAAATTATAGGGTCAGCCATGGCACAAACATTGTGACATGGAGAGAGAGAAGTGTATATTTGCATAGTGCATATGTGAGTTTTTATAAAGCAGATTATACAGTAGATATACACATAAGACTAAATGTAGATCAACTGTATATATAGCTGTTTGTGCCGTTACTGATTCATGATCTTCCCTCTTAGTTTAACATCTCTCCTTTTTTGGGCTTCCCAGATGTGTACTACATCAAAGTGTAAGGTTTTTTGGATATCTTTGCCGACATGAGAGTAACTACAGTGTGTTTGTGTGAGCCCACATGTGCTGTGTGACTGCAGCCAGTGACAGTGTGTCTTGTCTCTGTCGGGTCATTGTGATGTCTGCCTCTCTAATGACAAGAGTCTAGTGCCTCTCTCTAAATATAAACCAACCCAATTATTTGTCCTCACTGCCTTCTCTGTTTACACAGGCTGGCTTAATACGATCTTCACATTTTCACACAAAGCGTGCATTCTCATGGAGCATGTTTTCCCGAACAAGGATTTCCTGTGTTTAGGATGAGATGGGAAGGAGCTACTGTTCACCACTAACAAACTGTCACTTTGCTACATTCCCGCGGCAAAATCACGCTCACCTCTCCCGTGTTTTTGTCTCTCGGGAGGGTTTTTCTTTTGATGCGTTGCATGTCATCATCAAGGAATGTTAACTGATGACATAAGGGTATTTTTTCATGTCTTTAACTCAAAGACATCAAGTTTAAATATTGTTTTAGAATAAATCAGTTTGATTTGATGTCAAACAGATTTGACATCAAATTCTGTTACACTTACCCTTATGTAACAGGAGGATGTCCCACAAATGTCAGTGGTTTGTAAGGGACAGTTGAAGGATTGGGTATTCCCCTGACAATGTTTAAGGGGAATGCCATTGTAGTGATTGACCTGAGCCACCAATCCTATGCTGATGTCTTCCTTTCTTTTTCCTTTTGAAAAGCAGCAGAATAAGCTGAAACCCTAGTCCATTTGTATTGTCAGGACAAAGAGAGACCATTGTGGCAGAAGGGGTGGAGGGAAGCTACCGGTGGAGGTAGGGGGGCAAGGGGTCAGGGGGGGCAGAGAGGAGTTAGTCAGAGTCTGACCCCTGCTGGGTGGAGTGTTGGGGGCTCGGGGAGCTGAGGGGGTGCAGGTCAGGTAGTGTTTTTTTTTTCTGCTTCTGAACGATGAGCCTGAGGTTGCAGTCGTGTGCATTTATCCAGCTGGAAGAGGCTTCAGAAGCAGAGCAGCAGCAGGGCGGGGGAGGTTATGTCAGAGGGAGGGAGGGACGGAAGGGTGAGTGACTGGGAAGCCAGCGCACTGCCTCTCTCACGCTCCAACAGGAGTTTAGTATGCTCCAGCTGCCTGCACCGCAGCACACAGGAGAGAAAAGGGCACAGAACCTGTTGATATCACAGCAATGACTTACAGCGCCTACAGAGTGGATTGTAATTGTACACTGGATTTTAGCGCTTGGAGTTGATGACATTTATTTTTTATAACTTTGGTATTTTGTCTGGTGCCTTAATGCTGTCACTGGGCAAAATGCACTCCAGAGCAAAGTCCCGGAGTTGTGACAACTACCTGAGTATTAAGGTACGAGCTTGAAATACGTCTTCATTAGACTTTCACTGTGACTTTTTGGAAGTTGCTGTTTCTTTCAGCATGCTTTTGCATGTGTCTTAACTTTTTGTTTTGTATTATTGTGCAAATTCAGGAGATGGATGTTTTTGTCTCTGCGTCTCAGGTAGACAAATTATATTTTGACTTCTTGCTCTGTAGCCAAAACATAGTTGGTAGCTTTTCATACATGCAAGTGAGGGAGAAGGGTGTATTTTTCATTCACTTTCAGTCATTCCATGCTTTTATTGTCTCGTTTTGTTCTCACACTAAGCAAACATGATACGTCACAGCTTGTAAATGTTTGCATTCTCGGCAATATCTTGTCTCCTGCTCTCAGATACTTGCCTGTTTATAGTACTCTGCGTTCACTTTAAAGGACGTTTGGACCAGAACTCATAAATACTATGTATTTCAAATCTAGAATTTATGTCTTCCATAGATACTGATATTGAAGGTGCCAAATTGTCATTTCTGGGGTCAGTGAAATACACAAGTTTGTGTCCTCTCTGATAAGTCAGTCTCCTTTATCATCCTCCCACTTGTTTTGGTATGCACCCAATGCTATATTTACCTTGGAGAGGTATCGGCAGACTTTGTTAGTCTCTTTTGTCTCTTCTGTCATTGCTCATCACTGGTCTGATTGGTTTAAGGACCTCCGCTCACTTTTTTATCTCCTTTTTGGGTTTTGTTTATACAAAGACCTAATCAAATATGTGAATGTGTGAGTGTTGTGTACAGTACAATATCTACCTATAGGGTTGGCGAGGTCTGTCAGGGCTGCTCAAGAATAATATCCTGTCAATGTTGTTTACATCCTGTGGGATAAAGCCATTAGTTTCCTGCTGACTACATAAATCAAGTCTTTCTGATAACCAGCGTGGGAATTTGTAAAATCTTTCCCATTACCCAATAAGGGTAAAGTCTGTCTTTTAGCTCATATATTTTTCTTCTGTGTCATTATTTTTAATGATCAAGCTTGAAAAAATATATAAGCCTTACATTTTACAACATATCGTGTAGCATTAAAAATAGTAACTTTTGCTGTAGACAAGTGGGTGGGCCAGTTTATCACCTCCAGACGTCCATTATTGTTGATCGCGCTGTCACCTCACAGACTGTTTGTCACACAATCAGTGTGGGCTTCCTGGGGTTAGAGTTTATCTGCTGAGATAACATTATACCATTTACTAAAGTGTCTATGATGCCATTCTAATATTATGCTGTTGTCCACTGACGAGCGTGCTCTGGAGTGTTTTATATTTTAGAGATATAATATTTGTATTCAACAAAGAAGTCTGACATTATTAAGTAGTGTTTCTTACTTGGGTTAAAGTTGCTTTTAAATGTATTGGAATTCATTATTACAATGTTCATATCTTTCATCTGACTTCATATCCCAGCCCCTCTCCTCGCCCCTCCTCCTCTCATAAGATAGGATTTCTATTGATACAGATCAAAAGCTGAATCAAACTGCGGGTTCAATGGTAAGGTCTCAGTAGGCTCTTTTGTTGGTGTCTCGGCACCTGGCAGCGCGGCAGGTCTGAGCAACCTGTGGCCTTTGTCAGCTCGCTGCCTTTGAGGCTGTTAGCAGGTTGGCTAGTGAGCAGCCTGTATGGGGGCTCCAGGGCTCTCCTGTTACACTCCCCTGGTGGCTTCATGCTCCACTGGAGGCCTGGTAGCCATCGCCTTTTGTGTCCCTGACCCACTAAATGTGTCAGTGACCACCTCTCGCTCACTCTCTCTCTCTGTCTCTGTAGGTCTTTCACTCTTTCTTTCTCTGTGATGCACCCCTTGTCTTTTTCTATCTCTCTGACCTTTAGTATTTTCTTCTTACACTTTGTGGTGTTACACATAAAGGTGCTGTACTTTTAGAGTTACCAGCTTATGACACATTTGAAACAATTGTATATTTGATGTTATATATAATTTGGAAATGCTAAAAAACAAAAAAACATCAACAGCTTTTTAGTGGCTTGCAAACGTTCACTTACATTGCAACATTTGTTCCCATCTCAAACTCAACCCTACCTTAAAATTAAATCAAACCTCTGTGTTTGCGTGTTTCAGAGACAAAACCCCCAACATTGACCCTTCTTCTCTGTGCAACTTCTGAACAGCTGGTTTACTGACAGCACAGACAAAAGCGTCCCACCTGGAGGTTGAGGCCATTAATTACCACCTCAGTCCTCCATCACACAGGTGGCCGCTTGCAAAGACCTGGCATCAGAATGGGTGGGACTTCCCAATCTGCTCCTGTCCCGGACTGAGGCTAGACATACACAACCATACACACTGCATTCCTCGGTGGCTCAGAGCGGATGGGAAGCTCAGCTCTGGCGGCTGAGCTCAGTCTTTCTGCTGAGACATGCAGATATGTCTCCCACTAGCCAGGTGACACTTTTTGAATAGCTCCAAATGCTACCTGACAATGGAAAGCTATATATGTTGTACCTTAGTAAAACATTATCTACAGGGTGATGATGTAATGTATATTTGCCACTACTCCGATTGTAAACGTTGTGTTATGCAGCTATTGTTCAGATAAGAGCAGTTTGTGTGGCATTGGATTACATGGACAGCCACCCCTGTGCAACAGGTTGAATAGCATTTTATTTATCATTGAGCTCAAGTCTCTGCTATGTTGAGTATTTGTTCTTCAAAACACTATCCTGTCACTACCACTGTTTTTTTTTTTCTGTCTTCGGAACCTGAGGAGAAACATGCTGGCGTGCCCTAGCTATGTAGTGAGGGCTTTCCTCCCATTGTTAGCCTTCCTCCAATAAAACACCATGTTATTCTTCTCCTCCCGGGTGCAACAGTGACTAATGCCCAGTGACATTTTTGTCTCGCTAAAAGCAGGCTGACTGCTAATGGAGGTGGGTGTTTTGTTTCAGGGCACCAACACTGTACAGCACATACCACTTAGAGAGGCGGAGTGCACAATGAGCGCCTTGTAGTAGAGTCGTGGCATGTGTACCAATGCCCTGAACTGTACTCACTCTCCTCTAATTGATGGTGCTGAGCTGCTTAGATCAACAGGACAGATCCTACAAAGGGTGAAACATGGGCTGTCTGACAGGCTAAATTCTCAGGAGCACAGGCGATCTCTTGATTTCTAGGCATCCTTTTTTACACACTTTTATTGTCATGTAAATGCAGCATAGACATTCAACGGAAAGTTAGTAATGAGTGGCTGCGTCCTCAACCCCCACGTTCTTTAATATGGTACACAGTTGTCATAGTGTGGGACTTTCTCTGGCATTTGTATCTATCTATGTGGTTATCATTGGAGGCAGATGTCTCTATTCCACTGTTGTGTTCCATTTGGGAAGGACAGATAGCTGAGGGATGTTTGTCCTTGGCTCTGACTGCTGAGAGGAAGGTCAAAGCCTGAACCGAAGACCAGGTCAACCTCATCCAGGTCTGCTGTAATCCCAGATGACTCGTCTCATTCCCGGACAAGTTGGAACTAACAGTGTTGGAAAATGTCATCTGTTATAGTGGGGACAGGTGGTGGTGGGCCAGGTCATATAGGGGTCAGATAATAGTCAGCGTTAACATGGTTGTTATTAGCGGGTAACATTACACCATCTCGGCTGCAACTGGAGTCCAGTTTGGACTTTCCATTTCTGCTGTTTGTGTCCGCTGACAGTGACGTCACTCCCACAAGGTGTTTCCCCTCTCTCTGATGGAATCATGGCTGACATTTCCTGTCATGTTCAAACTTCCTGACTGTCTGGATAAGTTGGATCATGCTCAGTACTCATGTGCAAATGAAACAGTATTTTTATCTAGTTTAATTTATATACAGTAAGCAGATGCCTTGTTAGTTGGTCTTAGTTGTGCTATATTTATTTGATATTTCCGCCATTTAGCTCCATTCTAGAGTCCCAGAAGATGAATCCTACTGACTTCTGTGATCCTCTGATCCTCTGACTTTTCCATCAACCATAGCTGTATTTTGTTTTCAGCTAATTAGCAAGTGCTGGCATGTTAACATGCCAAATTATACCTGCTAAACATCATCACTGTCATTGTGAGCGTGTTAGCATGCCGAACATTAGCATTTAAGTCAAAGCACAGCTGTGACTAAGTATTGCCTCACAGAGCCATTAGCATGGTTGTGGTCTCTTAAATGTACCTTGTTTGAATGAACCTCTTTGAATTTTTCTTGTGAAATGCTGGATACGTTCACTACTTCATGCATTAGAAAATGAAACAGTGTGAAAAAAAATAAAAAATTCTTTGGACAATTTGATCACAGATAACCATAACCTGAACTACTCTATATTTTTTTGCCGTTGGACGTGCATCTTTATTGCTTAGCAACTATCATTGACTCTGTCGAAGAAAATACTTGTAGATATATATATATATATATATATATATATATATATGGAATAAATACATAATTAAACTTGTTCAAATGTAAATTAAGATGTTATTTTATTTATATAAAATATAGAAGATATCCTAATATCCTAACAGAATAAATACATTACTTTCTCAATTGGGTATTTATCATGAGAGATTATAAATTGAATTGAAACGGTCAAAATTACCACTTATGGCAGTTCTAGTAGTTATGGAATTCTGGCACTTCTAGTGCTTGACTCCCATGCCCACGTAGCATGTCCTAATGTTCGCTATATCTTGGGAATTATGTCCTTTGATCATGTTACCTTGACATATTATGACACAAGCTTCAGCGGATGAAAGATATCCAACCTAATCCAGCTCTCTTTTTCCCTCAGGACGCTGAGTCTTTGGACAACTGTATCCAGAGCACCTTGTCGGCCCTGTACCGCCCCTTCAGTGCCACCGCTGCCACTGTCCTGTGGCAGCTCTTCAGTGTGGTGGAAAGGCAGTACAGAGGAGACGGCCTTCGCTGCCTCATCGATTTCTTGCTTCCTGCCAAGAGGATCCTGCAGATCATCCAACAAGAAACCTGTGTGAGTTGTTAATAGATTTGTCACCTGAGGTTAAATTGAGGAATCCATTTATGCCTTCTGTGATTTATTTCAGAATTTATTTTGAGTTACAAACAAAGTTAGAGATTTACCTGGTACTAGCCTTAGTGATTTCCTGCAGGCCTGTTAGAGATGTTTCACATCTCATTTTTTGGACCTTCAGTCTATTGGAAATAAAAGGTTGAGAAAGGGACAGTGAGGACACAACAAGAAGAAATAAACTGAAAAGCCACAGTAAAACATGTTTCCCTGTGTCAGGCCATGTTAACTCATTTACTTCCCTAATCACTTCAAGCATTGAATAATAAACATCTTCAAAAATAAGCCACTAAAGTAATGAGACAAAATGTTTGTGACACAATAATGTGAGAACAGTTCTACTGAGTGTGAATATCTTTGCTGAGTGGGATGGGGGAGCATCAGAGAGAGACAGAGTTGATTACAGCCATCCTTCTCTGAATAGGGAAACAGAGGGAAACTGTGGTCTGTTTGAGAGGCTGCCATGGACTCTTGGGCCCAAAGTGAAATTCAATATTCTTTCTCACTTTGTTTGCTGTGGGTTAGGGCTCTACGACCAAAGCACTGAAACTTTATTCCTCTGTATTCATCTCCACAGTGATTACACTGTGACCATAGCCATAGAGCAATAGTTTCACTTAAGCTTAGCCCCTGAGAATAGCTTGCCAAGCATGAGAATCTTTGTATTGCAGGCAATATGAGCATCTTCAGATGAGGATCACATCCTCAGTCTTTACTTTGACATTCATAAGAGATGAAAAAAGCCAACCCTCGAGCAGTGTCTTTGCTTTTAGGTTTTGTTTTTTGTTCTGTCACAGTGAAGATTTGTGTCACAGTGTCTGTGAAACCAGGCCTGATCAGACAGGTTTTCCTCTTTAGTCAAATGATCACTGACAATGATTCATCCAGCGCGTTCCATGAAAACATCTTGCCTCTCCATTAAAGTTAAACATGTGTTTGAACACAGCTTTGCAGATGTCTGTTGACATGATGCAAGTTGCACCACAGCTGAGCCATGACGCACAGATGATAATAATCTTTTATGGGAGTGGATACTGACTGACTCTGTTTTCTCTCAGGTGAGCTTCAGGGGACTTCTGTTCTATCATGAGGGGTGGCCTCTCTGCATCCATGAGAAAGTCATCCTGCAACTTGCTCCTCTGCACAAAGTGCGACTAAAGCAAGGAGACTTTTACCTACAGATAGTTCCCTTAGGTCGCAAGAGTGCCAAGCTAGTAATAAAATGTTTGTCGGCCAGTGGGCAGGCAATTTCAGAAATCCCCATTGCAGAGAGCATGTATGGCAGTGTCTTCACTGCTGAGTTCTTGCAGAATGTAACACGTGACCGAAACCTGCACCAACTACAGAACTGTCTGCTTACCACTGGTACGGCTGTGTACAGGACGCCGTGGAAGAACGTGGTCAACCCACTGTTTGTCAGCAGCACTTCGGACACCATCATGCAAGCACACTGCAGCAGAAGTGGCTTCCGCGGCCATCTCAGCACCTGCAGCACCAGCGGATCCACAGGGACTCTGGACAGCCACCTCAGCTCTAGAGAGTCCCTGCACTCTCAGGGAGCTGACTCCATCTTCTCTGAACCAACCTCCCCAAACAGTAACCACATGGATCCCAGCAGTGAGAACCACAGTGTCAGTGCTCCAGACACTGCTTCACCCATCTCTAAAATTGAAAGACCCTCTGAAGATTGTAGGAGCGAAGATAGTGGTGGGAGAGAGAGAGGGCAAGGGTCCAAGATGCTCTCTTTTAGTACGGACCTCAGTAACCCAGGTCCTCGACGACGCCTCCCAAGGGACTCTGTAGCTTTCGAGAGCAGGAGACTTTTCAGGAAATCCTACATGGAGGCCCTGCAGAACCCCATGAGCATTGGGTCCAGCTCTGAATCCATCCTAGAAGAAAGCCCAGAGCACAGTGGTGTCCTAAGAGAAAGAACAGCGACACCAGGCAGCAGCCCAGACACCCGGCCCTCCTCCAGAGAACACTTATCTCGGAGGTTGAGTAGCAGGGGCTGGCTCAGTGGTGATGACTGCAGGCCCAGCACACCTTTACTTTACTTACAGAGGGGGTTGAGGAGTGCAGAGAGACGGGCAGAAAGACGTTCAAAATCACTGGAGAGGACTAACAAGGCAGGTCAGGTTAAAGGCCATCGGGAACGATCTTCTTCCGGAGGCTCAGCTAGCATCTCCCCCAAAAAGCTGATGAATGGTTATGCTCTTCGATTTGGGAAGCTGGATATTGAGGCAGCTTTTCCTGGTTCTGAGAGACGAAGCAGCAAAGATGAGTCAGGTATGTGATGCTGCACTGATGTTCAACCCTTCGCTGTCACAAATCACACTTAAGTCACTGTTAAGCATATTACAGGCAAATACTTTGTCTGTGCGCTTTACACAAGTTTTTACTTAGGTACTGTAGTTAAGTACAGTTTTGAGGTACTTGTACTTTACATACATACATACTGGATACTACAGATAAAAAATATAATTTTTACTCCACTACAATTGTACACAGCTATAGTTATTGGTTATAAAGATTGAAAACATATGACAAACTAATAGAATATGAAGTATCGTTATAGATTGAACACCCAACAGTGTCCTAACACTGTATCAAGCAGATAAAATCATCTCCATCTCAACCAGGTAAAACATTACAATCCTGACTACACATCAATGCATCCTTCATAATCATCCAACTATCCAATATGAATAATACCTTAAAGTGACACTGATGTACATGGCGAGATGTTCCTTCATAACAATAAACATAGGAACTGTTCATTTTAGTTATGCTCATATGCACTATGCTGGTAGAGCACCAAATTGTGCATTAATCTTTGGCTGAAAATAGTACCCAATAAATGCAATATTTTCTCCTATTTGAGCAATGTTTTTTTTTTATCTACATAAAAAAGTTGTTATGTTTATAGACATCGATTTTGTTGTTGTATTCTGCTCTTTTTACAGAACCTTAAACCTCTTCAGAATTTACTAGTTTGGTTTTCTCCAACAGTGGTTAGATCATCATGACAGTCCATGGCTCATAATTTCTCACTTTCACTCTTAATAGCTAGATAATGGTGTTTTTACCAGGGTGTGTAATCATGAGGGGACAGGTATGGCCCTACACTGGAAACAAAACTTCATTCACAGCCCGGTGTTTTCTTTCCCACTCTCAGTCAGATTTTTGTGTTGGCTCATACAGGGTAGCTCAGGAAAGCAGCGATGTGAGAGTACCACCTAGGGAATCGTGCTGTTTATAAAAAAAACACAGATTCTTCCGTGAATTGAAATGTGAGGTGAGAACTGGCTGACTTTATTTAGTTTTAACCCTGGACAATGTCAGACCATAGTTTTGACTGTGTAAGTACAGATTTTTAAAATAAAGTATGTTAATGTGATGAATACACACCTCTCAGCAAAAGTACAGTAGTTAACATCATCACATCACTATTGCGTTCCTGAGATTACCTCAGAGGGGATTGTATTTCAGCTGCTGCAAAGCAGGTTTCCCACAACGACATTTCAAAGGCAACAAAGGATCCTGTAAACCCTGTAAACCAACCACAGGGACCCCAGCATCCCACAATGAGATGACCCTACAGTGTTATTGGGGCTGGGGGCTGCACTGATCCCAGATGGGTTGCCTCATTTACAAAAGTTTCCTTTGTGAATCAATCAGCCACTGGGGATCAACGAAAAAAGCCTTTCAAACTATGCCTGTGTCTTTGGAGAGTCCATTCAGTCCAGAAACACAAGACCCAACTTGCACTGACTCACACCACTCTGAAAGAAATACACCAACAAGATTGAATTACTTATAATAATTACTTATTATATGAGCCATGAGCTCCATTATTTATATATCATCAGTAACTCAAAGCACCAGTGCAGATTTTGCGTCTTTGACAGCTTAAACATGTGTCCCGCAGACTACACAAAAAGCAGACTTTCACACAGGACAACTCAGGAGGCTTTACTCTACGTTTGTCACTTCCTCTGAATACAAAGCAATTTACGAAACATACAGCCTGGCCACACAGTCGCACAGGAAATGCACTGCCTGTTTGAAGACAATAGAGGCTGAGCTGGGAGGGTTTACTGCCACAGAACAGAGCAGGACAATACAAGAGGCCTCAAACTCAAACACACCACAGGTATGTTCTATCAGATCCATAATCATATATCTATTGGCAGAGTTGGGTGAGCAATGGCCCATCAAAGTTTTATGTTTATTTTCAAGCCTTGTAATGCTTGGATGTTTTGAAAGGACCTAGTTTATGAATGTGGCTATTGGATGGACTGTTAAGAACGGACATCCATGGCCCCTGAAGGATAAATCCTAAGAACTTCGGTGATCCCACCACTATCAGGTCAAAATGTCTCTGTCCAACACTTTGCTTAATGGCAAAATCTAGCATGCTAATATGCTAAACTTGGACAGTGAACCCAGTAAACACAATGACTTTCATGTTACTACAATCAATCTGTCAATCAGTCTTTATACTAGGGCTGTAACTAACAATTATTTTTTATAGTGGAATAATCTGGCAGTTACTTTAATTGGTTTATTGTTTTGTCTAAAACACACTCAGAAAATAGTGAAAACTGTAAATTACAGTCCAGAGTCCATATTTAGAAAGTCCAACATATAGATAGATAGAGATAGGAACAATGAAAAGAATAAGCATAACAAGAAAATACAATTAACAAATAAATAGAGATTTATATATTTATGTTTATGTATGTATTTATATATATATATATATATATATATATATATATACACACACACACACACACACATCAGTATAAATCAGTATGTTGTCAATTGCCACTCAGAGAATAAGTGTACTCTCCCAGCTCAGAGGGGAGTCACTATATACAGATATTGCGGTGGGCATGAATAACTATTTGTAGCGGCCCTTATTACGGAGGAGTTGCAGGAACCTTCCACTGAATGTGCTTTGCTGTGCAGGGGATGTGAATCATTGTCTGTTATGCTGAGCAGTTTGTGCAACATCCTCCTCTCCACCACCACCTCCAGAACAGTCCCCAGCACAGAACCAGCC
>JAVQJD010018123.1:0-10323 GCA_036023655.1 Nannoperca australis
TGAATTCATGACGGCAGCAGGGAGCTAAAACCGAGGAAGCTGCAGAGATGCTTCATGTTGTGGTTGTTTTTTTGTTCTTCATTAATGGTGAAGGTCCTCAGACATTTTTAAACAATCAGTCGTGGGCCGTACGTTACTAAAAGGTTGAGAACCGCTGCTGTAATGGTGCATGAGAGTCCTTGTTGCTGCAACAGTAAAATGTCCATTTGTGTTGTTTTGGGTCTGCATGGTGGAAACAGACCCCCCCCCCCACCAACCACCACCCTGCACGACTCGGTCCAATGAGGGGAGGAGGGGGCGTTGCCGTCGGCTTCATTCCTCACTGGCGTGCGAACCACAACAAACAGCGACGACACACAACGGATGGAAACACAGTCGGAATAAAATACACACGACAGGTAAGACGACAGCTACCGGGGGAATAATATCACGCAGCATGTTTACCGGTACCTCCGCTGTTTCGTGCGGTTTGATAATTAAAACGTCAGAAATAAAATGTACGCGACGACGTGAGATGCAGTTTTGCTGCTTGTGTTTAAATAGTAATAAGTAAAAAAACACAACAATGTCGCTTTTGGGTGGTGAGAATGAAGACGTGACCGATCCGGTACGTGGTGTTCCTAGCTGAGGCTCAGTAGCAGCAGCAGCAGCATGGCGGCCTGGGCCGTGTTCCCCGAGCAGCTGCTGCACACGCACGCACACACCCCGCACGGACGGGGTCTCTGAGACACACGCATGCGGTTCACTGCGGTTCTTGTGAGGCATCTGTCGTTATTTTCGCGGTGTTGTGTCTCCAGAGATCCGCGCTGACACGATGCATCGTTAGCAGTCATCAACCACTGAGGCCTAATGCACAGCGGAGAACCAGGGTCCTCTCACCGACAGTAACTGACACATGGAGAGGAACTAAATACATTTACTCAAGTACTTTATACTCCCACTACATTTATTTAATACATTTTTAGTTTTTAGTTACTTACTGCAGATTCAGATGAATAAAACTAATGATTGCATTAAAGTACTGTACGACTTAATGCATAAATCATTATAATCCAATAATATAATGTATATTATTCTGAAATGGGCAGTTCTGCATTAGTAGTACTTTTGTACTACTGTATTACTAATTTTGAATCCAGGACTATTTCTACATTGTGGTAGTACTTCTTCCGCCACTGCTTTACAATTATCAGTGATTAGACATGCAGTTATATGATGTTTTATATTTTATAATATCAACCATTCAGTATTATCAGTGGTAGAAAAAGGAGTCGTAACTGACCAGGCAGCATCTCTGGAGACCAAACATGCAAAATAAGTGTTACAGTTTAATAAAAAAAATATAAGAACTACAGCAATACCATGATTATATTAGAAGGATACTACACAAGTATTAGGAAAAAGCTGCCTTTATCTTTTTCCTATATTTCAAAATGAAATGATTAAATTCAGTTTGTTGTTTTGGGAAATGTTTCCTGGAATCCGTCCAGATCCAATTTCACATCCCCGTGGCTGTGTGGTATGTGGTTAGTCAGCACAACCTGCTGCACCTACGTACATGGCAGGTCCCATCTCATGCTATCTGTTGTGTTGTGTGCACCCACCAAAGAGATTGATGTGTGTGTGTTGTGACAGCTGCAGCTATGGGCAAGTCCCAGTCGCACTTGGGCAAACACAAGAACGAGAGTCGAGAGGCGCTGACACCAGCCGGCGAGTACGGAGACAGTCAGACAGAGGAGGACGGAAAGAATGGAGACGTGTCTCAGTTCCCCTACGTGGAGTTCACCGGGCGGGACAGCGTCACGTGCCCCACGTGTCAGGGAACCGGCAGAATCCCACGAGGTAAAACTGTATGAAGAGCATTCCCCATGAAGCCCCTGAAAACACAGTTTCAATACATAATATAACATATGTAACATGATATTCCTGACTAAATGCACGACAGTCTTTAGGTGTTGCTTAGTGAGAGTTAACAGTCCAACCTGCTGCAGCAGGACTGTGTGGGTGTGGTTTGATCACGTTTGATTTGACAACACAACATCACACTTGTGTTGCTGAACTCTAAATAGTGAATACAAATATGTCAACAATACAGAAATGGCTCGTAGCTTTGGTTTGTGTAGGACTGTGTAGCTAATTGAGGAGTTTTGTGAGGTTGTGAGGACCTTTCAAGCTGCACTAACAGAAGCATAAAGTAACACAGATGTATTCTTACTTGTCAATACACAGAGATCCTGTAACATGATGTTAGTATATAATGAGAAACATGTTAACATGACAAAACATTCCAGTGTGTGATACACTAAATACATTCCACACATGCAAATGATCTAAAGTTGCCAGTCCAGCTTTCTGTGGATGCACAGCTTGCTCTCTGCTGTTCAGAATACACTTTGTGTTTCAGGCAAGTTGAGCTTTGAATTGTACACATGTGCAGAAGTCTCTACCAGGATTTCATCGTGGTAAAAAGGGGGCAACCATGTAGGGACGATCTAGTTCTGTTTAAAAAAAATCATGCATGTTGCGGGGAAGATGACTGAAGGTTTGTGTCCTTATGTGCAGCTCACACAAGAAACCTAAAGTTTATTAAACCAGTGCATACATCTCCAAGTATATTACTACAAGAGTCCAAATATAAATACACGTTTCAGGCTTTTATGTCTAAAGTTAACTTAAAGACATCACGATTAAACATCCCTTTGCATTTGTATTTATCTCCTCAACAGATTCCAGGGTTTAATCAAGACGTTTCATGAAAGATTGATGCTTTTAACTTCTTGCAGTTTTTTATAATATAGAATGGGAAACACTCGCTACCTTATTAAAGCTCACACAGCTCAAACTATCAACTGCGTTTTCTTCCTGCTGTCATTACACTTTGTACATACACATCTAATTATAGCCAAGGAACTAACTCATCAAATGCATTCCAGTTATACTCCACTACTTCTTCAGTTGTTTGTTTTGGTGGGTGAAGAATAAACTAATCGTCAATAAAATTATCTCTAATTTGAAGTGGGGGAAAAAGGTCAATTTGAAGATTGTTCTCATGAGTTTGTACCGTAATGTTGCATTGTGCCAATCTTACAACATACTCCTGTCTCCAGCAAACCGTAAAATGACACCGCTTTGCTTTGCTTTCTTTGAATTATTGAACAGGTCAAGAGAATCAGCTCGTGGCTCTGATTCCATACAGCGACCAAAGGCTCAGGCCGAGCAGAACGTAAGTCTTCACCCAGTGAAGATGAAACTGTTGCCGTCTGCATGATGAAACTCAACCAACACACTGTAGCGTGTTAGCCTTTAAAGTCATCAGCTGGTTTCAGGGTCTCACTTCTCCTTCCTTTCTCCTGCAGAAAGCTGTATGTCACCATATCGGTGGCACTTTGCCTGCTGCTGTCTGGCCTGGCTGTGTTCTTCCTGTTCCCTCGCTCTATTGATGTCTCCTACGTGGGAGTGAAGTCCGCCTACGTCTCCTATGACCTGGACAAACGAATCGTCTATCTCAACATTACAGTAAGACCGTTTCCATCTCTACTCCCCTGATTAAAAAGGAATCCGTAATAATACCCTGTAGGATAGTGAAATAATTTGGCTTGTGTTGAAGATTAACTTTTTGACCAAGCCTTACAAAGGCTATAATCAATATTTTAATCTTAACAATGGATCACATGAACTCGTGTATGTGAAAGGGGTCGCTCGTAAGGATGAACACACATCACTTGACTGCAGTTCTCCCTGGCTGTAGTCTGCAGAGCTCAACTCATTGTGTCATCATCAGTGCTAAACCCTCTGTATGGTACCAGCCCTGCTAACTGTTAGCACCCAGCCTGTGAATGCTGTGGAGCATTTAGTAGTCGGATGTTTCCCTCGGGGCTTGGTGGAGACCAAAAACACACGTAACAGAAGCGTATATGAATATTGGACTGAAATTCACCAGGTGGCCAGAAACAATGAATCAATATGACTGATAATGCTGCTCCGTGGCTGCTGGGTGTGTGAAGACGCAACTGTTTGCCAACAAGTTCGCCATGTCAAGTTAAAATGTGATAATATGTCAGTGTTGTGTGTTTACAGATCATTTTACCAAACATATCATTAACTAGGTTTAAAATACCATACATTTGTACGACAGAGATTTTTGTTCCCCTTATAAAGCACTCTGTTGGCAGAATCTCACACACCTTTTATCTTCCTCTGTCCAGAGCACTCTGAACATCACCAATAATAATTACTACACCATATCTGTGACCAACATCACAGCCCAAGTGCAGTTCTCCAAGACGGTGATCGGAAAGGCTAAGTTAAACAACAGCTCAGTGATCATACCACTGGACGAACGGCAGGTAGGCTGACATCCATTTCACTGTACACACACACACACACAAAGAAAAACTACACTCTCAAAGGGTCTTTACAGTTAAATTCATGGCAGGTAAGAAAATCTATTCGTCATTAAAGGTTAAAGAAAACCGAGCACAACATGCAGTGAAGTTCTGATGCACTTTAGTTCTGGCTGCAACTCGCACAGCCTACACAACGACTCATTGTTACACAACACCAAGAACCCTCGTCCCACTTAACTCAAAGACTTGTCACATGGTTGCTCAAAAATTATATCAGTTATGTTTCTGCAAGAATCCAGACTTCAAACTAATGTTTTAAGCACCATTAAAGCCTCATTGTCTTTGAGTCTTGTGACATTACAAATCTCAGGACTGAACTGCACTGCTCTAAATTTAGGACAGAAAGTGTTTAATATGTTCCTGTGCTCCTCAGATGCTTTATAAATTGTGTGTATTGCAGATTGACTACACAGTTCCCACCACCATTGCTGATGAGATGAGTTATATGTTGTAAGTATCTTGCTAGAAGTCATAAACATGTGCTGTTTACACTTCACATCATTTTAAAATTACAAATCACTTCTTTTCTTACAGTGACTACTGCACCCTGTCCAGCATTAAAGTCCACAACATAGTGGTCATGATGCAGTGAGTATGGCTGAATGTACAGTATTTCTTATCTTTAGTACTGTACGTGACACATTTGTCATTATTTCTAGTGATTTTTATCCTTTCATATATCAACATTAATCTCAGCAACACCTCTCCTCCACACTCACGTGGTCTCACCCACACATAGAGGAGCTGCCCAGAAACAACACAGCCTGCTGCTGTGGAGTACCGGCAGGGGACACACGGGCCTTTGGGTGCCTTGCTCATTTACACATCGATGCTGACATTCAAACAGATTGTAAATTTAGCCAAGCAAACATTTCGCCAAGGCAGAAATAATCTTTATCAGTTGACTTAATCCTCTGTGGTCAAAGCCAAATACCAGCTTACTAGCCAAGTAGCTTTAGACTGAATCCCAGCGAAAATGGAAAAAAGAGTCAGTTAATACCATAAAGCCGACTCTTGCAAGTCAGTGGTTTTACATATGGACCAGATTTCCCTAAAGGTCACTTGTGAGCGTCGTTTGCAGGCTTCAGTTTCCAGCATTTAAGGATGAGGATGAGACAAACAGCCGGCTTTACTACAACATAAACAACATGCTGTGTCTCAATTCCGATAGGTCCATGTAGTACACTGTGTTCACTGTGTACTTTCTTGTGTAGTGTGTGAAAGTGTGACCGGGTAGTGTTGTCTCAAATCAAACACAGCTGTTGTGCGCAACATTTGACCACTTGTTAATGTAGAATTGCAACCAGACAAAGCATCACCTCCAACATTTCTATCTGCTGGCTTGTTTGCTCACTTCACTTCAGTTCAGTTTTATTAAAAATGTACTTTTAGTAAACGTAACAATGGCAACCGCGGTCCCTTCAGCTACATAGCCGAGGCGTTCAACACACTTTCTGACCGTTATGAGTACACCACCCAGATACTCAGTGCACTACATTTTGCCATAATTGTGTGTGTGTATGTGTTTGAATGCACTTATAATAGCAAATGCAGGAACGGAAAAGTGCGAAGTGAGAGACAGCTATAGACAGAATAGAAAAATGACAAATAATAATTAAAATTGTAAATCATTTTAATGACTAATTGTTTCAGTGCTACTTACAGCAACCACTAAGCATGGAAATGCATTCTTTCACCAAAGACCTGCCAAGTTTAAACTACCCATACAGCGCTCACGTGTAAGACAACAGGTAACAAGCCTGCGGACCTTTCAAGATTATAAATGTTATGGTCATGAATTAATGTGGAAAAAAACCTCATCCTCTGTGGTTTTTGGGTTCTGCCTGGGAGAAGTGTTTCTAATCTGGTGACCCTCACCGCTGCAGGATTCACAACTTGCCTCACCTTGATGACTGTGTGGTTATTTTTCAGGGTGACGGTGACGACGTCGTACTTTGGCCACGCGGAGCAGGTCTCCCAGGAGATGTACCAGTATGTGGACTGTGGGGGGAACACCACGTCCCTGCATGGTCATGTGCAGGTTTACCAATAACAAGACAAGCAGAAGAGCCGTCACATACTGCTGTGACTGAAGGGAAATGTTGGCTCGGTGTCGACAAGAGTGTTGGAAATTACTCACAGTGGCTCATCCATTCTTAAGTTCCCAACCACTTCCTTCCTTTTACAGTTCAAACGTGGTGTTTAGAAGAGGTTGGTAACTCGTCAAACGGGCTTGTGAAAGCAGACACACTTACTTGCAGCAGCCAGAATCTTTGCAGGATTTGCCTCGAGGGTTGTAGTCATTGTTCACCCTGGTGCCAGCAAAACAGATATAATTTAATATTCAATTACTGGTAGGCATTCCCGTCTTGTTTACACCATCACTCCTCAACAGCTAAGTTACTGGAGTTTCAGATATGATGCACTTTAACAACCCCCCCCCCCCACGCCCTTATCTACAGGGATCGCTGCAACTGCTACCAGCCCATACAATTTATACCACTTTTAATGAAGAAAACAAATAAAAAATGCGCAATAGGAGGTTTTTCCGAAACAATAAAAACCACTGAGCGGTCCCTTAACACTTATTTTCCCCCTTTTATTATTTCCTACACCGGCCCATGTCTTTTTATCTTGTGTCATAAAAATCTAATTCCTAATATTGTTTGGTGCAATAGAGATGACGTGTTTTATGTCATTTGTTTTTCTTCTTTATTTTTAGCTTGAGTAAAGATAGGAAGTCTTCTCTTATGTTCATCCATCATTCGCCTGAGTGACTTCAAAGCAAACGTGACTACTGTGAAGACTGTAACAGTGAAAAATAACTTTGTAAAAGGGATATTTTTTATTTCACATGTGGGCTATCAAATACAGAGAAGTGTAAATGTAAAATATGAACATTATATAAAGAATAACTTGTGTTGTGGGTGCAACTTCCTTTCCTTTATTGAGGTCTTCCTATTTGTGTGGGCTGTGGTGTCTTTGCTATTTTAATCCACTCTGCATCATGATTTGACTGCTTGTCCTGCGTTTTGAAACGATTATGACTTCCTTTCTGTCGCTTTTATTACATGGTATCATTAAGAATTGGCTGATGATTACCACAAGTGAATAATACCACACGCATTCACATCCTCTGATAATATTGAGCTTTTTGAATGGATCGTGTACTGAGCGGCTTTTGCTTGACAGAAGATGCCCATAACGCAGAAACGGCTGCAATGGGAGTTCATTTGTGAAGTTTTTTTCTGACCGTTGATGTCTACAGTCATCCTAAGTAAACTGTAACTCATGATCCAACCCTCCTTGGTATCCGATGACAGTGTAGATGTAAATACCTCTCTGCCTCCTCACAGTGGTTTTGTGTTTTTCATGCATGAAGATAAAAATAAACCGGACTCATTCTGAAAGTTTCTTCAGTTTCTTGGGTGTAATACTCTCTGTGCGCACTGGGTGGTGCCGAGTGGGCTGCTAAACTACAGCGTCACTGCTGAAGATCCCAAAACTGTTTATTTAATTACATCCTTAAATGTAATTAAATTGACACGCCACCACCTCAGTAATGTTAAACTAAGATCAACCAGCAAAATTCTGTATTCTACAACAGTGGCTTTAATTATGATAAAAACGTTTCAGCAGAGTTATTTGTCAGTACTAAATCTGTCTCAATCCCACCAAAACTGATCTAAATCCAAATTTTATTTACATTATTACTCTATATCGATCAGAAGGGATTATCAATCGGGTTGAGAGGGCCTTTGATTAGAAAAAAATATTAGCCCCTAATTACCGTGTAAACTCTTAATCTGATGGTTTCTCTCTGGTTGGAATAAATAAGTGATGAAAACTGTTGACAGAACAGACCGGCTGAGGGAACTAAAAGGATATAAACTGGTCCCACCACCAGAGGGCATCACATAAATAGCAACAATCCACCAACTAAGGCCGTGTGGGGTACAGCAAACACCTGGAAAGGAATAAAAACGTCTAAATAAAGCTAATCCTGGTATATTTGGTCTGACTTTATCATTTAACATGTAGAAAATATGCAGATTATAACTTAAACATAACATTTTACCCCAATACACCTTTCCGGTTGTTGTGAATGCCAGCGTGTTGCTCAGTACAGGCTGAACGTACTCCTTTAGCTGGAGCTGGAACCACAAGGAGTCTCCAGTGTATCACGGTATGTTCACATCTGTTGCACTCATTAAAACAGCACTTCACTTCCTGTCTAAGATCCAGGTCAGACACACACACACACACACAACCTGAGAGCACTATCAGCTTCCCTTTGTCCAAGCATATACTGTAAGTGTAATTATTTTCTGTATCTTACCAAGGAAATGTTCAGTATGTGTGTCAGCAGAGAAGCAGAAACAAAACGCAGTACAAGGGTGCAACTGTAACGAATATTTTATATTTTTGCTACTTTTTTCTTCAGTGAAGTTTTCAAATGTTACTTGTTTTAGTTCACTTTTACCGTCACTTTCATCTTTGACAACAGACAAAATAAATCCTTTGCCTTAGTACATAATCTTGCACAACATGTTTGTTTACGGTACAGAAAATGCTCACATAACTTTAACAGAACTCTGAAAATCCGTATCATTAGACTTTAACCTGTCACCGTTTGTCATACATGCGTATCTTCCAATATGCTATCAATTATTTTCTTCATCATACGACATTTTTCTCTTCTTTGATATCAAAATGTTTTAAAAACTAAGCCATATTATGAAGGAATTAGGCAAGGCTGCGCTTTACCATTGCTAATGCTAAGCGACTACATTAATGACTTCATCACAATGCGTTATCACAGTGCAAATAGGCTAAACACGGTGTAAACAGTCTTCATCACCCAAACTAAAGTTCACCATTTGTTTGGATCTAAACTGAAGTCCCACAGCAGGACTGTCTCGGGCCAGGACGTGTGGAAAATCTGAATCACAAAGAGTTTCAAAGCTTTGTGTCTCTGCCAAGACTGGACTCCTTAATGTTCAACAAACCACTTCTGTTCAGGTCAGTCCACAAAATGAAACATCTGATCATATTGTAGCTGCTTATCTAGAGCGACTCGCAATGAATGAAGCACGGAGGCCCGGTAGAGACTGCATCTACATCCGCTAATGATTTGGTTGTGTTATTGCCATTACTGCTGACTTTCCCCTCACCCCATAGTTCATGATATAGGCCAAGCACTTCCTCTCACCAGGTAAAAGGAAATGGATTTCCCACATGTGTACTACATGAACTCCTCTGAAAAACTGCACATTTCCACACTCACCCCCACCTAAGTGGGAGGCCATGCAGACGCGTTTTGGTTTTCATTTATATACAGTACCGGGAAAGGATTCAATTTCGCACTGCATTTGAAAAAAATGGCATTTAAAACATCACACACACACACACACACACACAAAACCAAAACTTTCCGCAAGGCTTAACACCACTAGAATTAATTATGTGTTTTGTTTATTTGTTTTAGAAATGTGAATAAATTGACCCTTTAAAACTATAAAAGTCTTATCACAAAGGACATAAAACACATTAAAACCATACCACAACCCTGTCTGTACATTGACTATTCAGCTAATTAGCTTTACTCCATGTTTTGATTAACACTCCCTCTTTATTTACATTAGCTAAAAAATACTACAATTGCAGCCATCACTGTCATTAGCTAATTAGCTTTACTCCATGAAGCAATGTCAAATTAACACTCGCTCTTTCTTTACATTAGCTAAAGATTACTCAATTGCAGTTTAACCCACTCTGGACAACCGTTTTCTTTCATTAGCTATCTAGTTAGCTAGTTAATGTTCCTATTCAGGATTAAGCGATAACACTGTTAGTAGCTAAACTATTTTAGCTAACGTTAGCTAGCGGCTAGCTAAAAGCTAAAGTTACCTAACGC
>JAVQJD010018126.1:0-13271 GCA_036023655.1 Nannoperca australis
ATGATGTGTCAATATGTATGAACAAAACAAGCAACTCAACATAAGCCCTACAAATAATCTGACAGGGACTGTTATTTTTTGTGGTGCATCAGTTATGTAGGTGAAAGAGGTGGGAGACAGATGTAGTGATCACAGCAGTCAGATGTACCTGGTGATTTGATTCAGGTCCATTCCGCTCTGAATCTACGTGGGAGGGAAAGGAAAAAGTGAGAAATCACGTGTGAATTTGCACTCTAACACGTATCACATGTTAGGGCACAAATGCAAAAACAGACAACTGTGATATATTATGTAGCATGTAGAACCTTAATATATATATTTACATGTACATACATATATACATATATATATATGTCTGTGTGTGTGTGTACCTTGTATATTCTTTGCCACTAACAGCATCACATCTTACCTGTGCCCTCCAGTGGTGAGTCAGCCCCTACTTTCTCCACCTCTAGTGCCTTCGACATCCTGATATCTGTAACAGGAAGACACCCAGATAAATAAGTCAGCAAGTTTTGATTCTTAAATTTGTGTCAGACAGAAAAATGCAGACAGCAGCAGAATAACAGACATTTACAAAGCAGGTGATCCGAATCTTGATGACAAAAGGGGAAAGAGGATGGCCAGAGCGTTGATCTTAGGTAGGCTAGGGTTGAGTGTTTTCAGGTCACAGATGGGCCTACACACTATACACCAAACAGTGTGGCTGAATCATACACATGTTGAATCCAGCCCACATTCATTCATTCTTTCCAATCAGTGGTTAAACATAAGAGTAGGTTGACCCAAGGTGTTTGCTTGTTCTAAATTTAACTCTAGGAGTTTACGTGGGAGCAACTCTGCACTAAAAATGTCTCACGTAGTGTGTCAGTCATTAAAAGACCACATCACTTCCTGGTTGATACTGTACTGGGACAGTCCCTATGGCAACAGCAGCGAAGGGAGGGAGGCAAGAGACTGAAGTCTTTGACTTTGACTATTCTGTTCATTACAAAAGGAATGGGGTATTTTGGCAGCAGAGAGTAAGAAAGATGGGAAAGAGGATGGTTTGAGGAGAGATCTGAGGTTGTGTGCCTGTATACTTCTCTGTGTGTGTAGTACTTTTATTTTGTTAATCACCCGATCTTCTCACAAAAAGCCTTTTTTATTTGTCTGAAACCACAAACTGTATGACAATTTTTTTCTCTCTTGTTCTCACAAAACACACACACACACACACACACACACACAGCTACTTCCCTTTTGTGAAAACATGCAAATCTGCCCAACGACCAACTAATTATATCTCCCACCTGCATAATAAACTCTCAGTCTCCCTCCTCCTTTTTCTCTCCCGCCTTTCACCCCCCTCCCCTCTCCCCTTCATCTCTCCTCTCTTCGTCCTGTTGCTTCTCACGTTGCAGACGTGCACTGGCACTATGGCAAAGTGTAGTTTTCGCATCAGTTTTTTTGCTGTGCTTTAATGCTGCGCTTTCATCAAATACTCTTATTTCACTCTCTTCAGTATCAACAAGCAGGCGGTCAAGCATGGTTTTCACCATTGGGAGGCAGCAGTGACACATGGAGAAGATGACAAACCTGCTCCACTGACCGCCGCTGACCTGATGCCAGTTTTAAATAACCAAACTATTAGTCCAGTACAAGCATTGTAAAGGCAAAAACTTACAGATAAAATAAGCCACCCCCCTGATCAAAAGCACATTCAGCTGCAGAAACACATTTGTTTCAGGGAAACAGATGCAGTGTCTTTAGGAGAAGGGGGAAGTTGCGATCAGCTAGAAAAGCTCCTTTCTGCCGACACACTGGCTATAACCAAGGGTTGAGGAACACACACACACACACACACACACACACACACTGACCGCAGGATTGCCTCCACATAAATGGACTTCTGCAAAAAGCTAATTTGGTCACCAACCAAGTGGATGCAAACATCTGGTTAATCTATTATTAGCGTCAATTTGTGGTTATTCCAACATTATTATATGGCACGGATGAAACTGTCCAATGTTGCTCAATGTCTAGTGGAAAACCACTGAATCTGCACCAATAGACTACTGTCTTGCTATCAAGAAGATGTTTAAACCTTTAACAAATAGTAATGATAAACAGAGTTAATAATACTTCAACACTACATCAATCATCAACATGTGCAGTGTACAATACCAAAGCCAAATCCACCATATAAAATGACTGTCCAGCTCATAAAACAGCTGTAATGTGACGTTCCCAAAGTGCTGCCTCCTGTACTGCACTGCCCGCTCGCAGGACAGGTGTGTATTGATTCATGGTTCAAAATGGCCTGCAGACAGTAGCATGGTGGATAATGTGGTCAGTAATACAGTAGTGGGACAGTATATCAAGATGCTGTGTCTTTTTCTCACTTCCCCTCCCGACTTCCCCTTGTACCGGGTTGAACGCAGAGTGCTAAACCCAACACTTACTGTCAGCGAGGCTATTAATATTAGCATGCTCTCTCTCACTCTCTCTCCATCTTTCACTCTATCTTTTAAAAACCTCCTTCTCTTTTACAACACATTGCTGCACACACACAACTCACAACTCATTCTTCACACAGAGCAAAGTTACATGTTATTAATAGCTTTACAATTTTAGTGAATTTGCCTAAATTAGGGTGATAATAAGAGGCAGCATCTCTTAAAAGTGGCCCCTAAGTTCATCTCAACTTAATTCACAGTAGCATTTTTCCAAGTACAAGGTTAAATGTCTGTATTGTCCATCATTAGGCTGTTACATCGTATGCTTATCTTACAGCAAAGCTCAGGGTTTACACTTACTGTATCTTAAACAGACCAAATGCAATGCTGTATAATCCTGTGTCATGAATAAATTATGCAATAGAAGGGAACAAGGAACAACAGTGTCTGTGCTCAGGCCGGACTGTTTCTGTTATTCTCCTCTGGGTATTTTGGCTGAGATGAAACTTTACTGCAACCCCCCCAAACACCCCACCACCGCCCCACTTCCTGATTCAGGACACAACCCCATCGCCAAGGGGGGTGTCTGGGAACTGGAGTCATCATACCTACTAACTACAGATTTCAAAAAACCAAGCAGCGCTGAGGGGTGCCGATTTGGATTGCAAAGAAATATTTTCCATTTTAAACCTAGGCATCAAAGAATCAGCTATCCAGCTCAACAGCTTCAGCACGTCTGCATGAGGACGGGAGGAAGAAATAAGTTGATGTCAAAATTTGAGAATCAAGCTGAACATTTTTTTTATTAAGAATGAATAACTACACGAAGACAGCATATTTAAGAGTAAAGAAGGGAACTGAATAGAACAGTGTAACAATAAATTGAGAAGCTGTGAGAAAAACCTGAGATGTCACAGCAGCAACAGGTTGACCATCAAGGATGTGACACTTTATTATAGTCTGTGCTACTTTTATCAGTGTTAAGTTACAGTCTATCTGTATCTGTCTGTCGACTACACAGAAAATGACTAAAGACTTAAAATGCTAAATATGAGCTCATAAAACTCTGTATGAATATAAATAAAAGCAGTTTAAACTGTATGCAGAAATATGTTAATCTTTCAGCGTAAAGAAATATTAGTTCACTTAATGCTTGAATGCATTTTGAGCAGATGAGTGAGAATGTCACATGGTGAGAATTGTATATTGACTATGCTATCAATTAAAATTGGGGAAACACTTAATATTTCTTATTTATTCATTTATAATTCTGCCACACATTAGCAGAACTGCTGAACCTTAACATGACTCAGACAATAGCATGCCAAAATAACCTCGTCCAAAATGCCTCATCATTTTTACCTGAGCAAAATGAATTATTACATTTTTTTTTACATTTATTTAGCATTAATCTTCTTAACACATACACTAATATGGACATTTGTTTTTATTTATATTGTTATTCAGTGTGGTGTATTCTTGTTTGTTTGTTTGGTGCTGAGGATGCGTCACTCTGGTCAAGATAACTTACCAAAGATCACAGCAGTGACCACAACAGGTTAAGAAATTACTGTGATTTTCAAACCATGAATCACTCATTGATGCATACATCGTCAAACAAATGCGTCACTTTTTAGGAACGATATCAGGACACAGAAGACTGAGAAATATGAGCTAATTGACATTTCAAAATTAATTTCTTGTAATTAGTGAGTCAGCTAACAGCCCGATGTGCTCTTCTAGGAGACTCGTCGTCGGTCAACTGAGACTGTGACTGCCACATCTCTCAGCCTGAGCTGACGACCAAAACAAGGCCGTGGGGCAAGAAGAGTCACATTGTGTTGTGCTTTGTTTTTATATCAATTTTAAAATACTGAGATATAATTATTCTAGGCTACAATTTCCCCTTCAGACTGTCTTTCTTTTTTCCAACAAGTAGCTTTCTATCTGAGTGCTTCGAAAATGTGATTTTAATAAATTGGCAGAAATTGAAAATTGAAAATGGGCAAAGCAATAATCAGTGCAATCAACCCCCCCACACCACACACACACACACAAACAAAAAGTTAACACCGGTTTCAAAGTTGCACAGGAAGAAACCTTATCAGCTAAATATCTATAAATTGGACACAAATGTAACACTGCCGCAGTGCTAAACAATAAAAAGAAAAGGTGTTTCATGATGACAAATGAATAAGAATCACAACATAGAGAAAGACTGGTGAGACATGCAAGCAGGTTTTTCATTACCAGTGTGTTTCCAAAAACTTTTTTACTAAATTTTCCTCAAGCTTTTTTAGCATTCATTATAAACACAAACACACACACACACACACATACACACAAAGAAGCATGCTACGAGCTGGCGAGGTGTCTGACCTTTCCCTTTGCCTGCGACAGACGTCCATCCATCCATCCATCACCCCCCATCCATCCACATCTTTCTCTTCGTACCACCTCCTGTTCTTTGATGTTCTCTAATTAGCTCAGCTTGTTAGACCCAGTGGCATTAATCAACGGCATAGACACAGTTCTCTTTCTCTCTCTCTCTCTCTCTCTCTCTCACACACATACACACACAGTGCCCTCTCCCTCACGCAAAGCTTAATTGGTCTTGGTAAATGAAGGCCAGCAGAGAGAGAGCTGCACAGACAGGCACTCACCTGGCAACCACATACTGGAGAAGTCCTTCGCTGCTATAGCTGCTGTCGTGGTCATATCTGTGTCTGTGTGAGAGTGTGTGTGTGTGTGCGCCCTACGTAAAGAAAAACTCTCACTCCCCCCCTCTGTCTATCTCTAACCAAAAAGGAGGAGTGTATTAAATCATACGGTTGAAAGACTTACTCTCTCCCTCCCTCTCTCGCTTAGTCCACACCCCCTAGCCCCACCTCCTCCCCACATCCTGCAACACAACAGGAAGTAAGCCTCAAAAGAGTAGGAACTTGGCAAAAATACCAAAAAAAAAAGAAAGAAAGAAAGGGGGACACACAAGAGGTTAAAGAGTGGGAGAGAGTGAGTGAGCGAGGAGATCGAAGAGATAGACGAGATGAAAAAGAGGGGGATGACGGGTGCCGACGGAAAGTGATGGCGCGGCTGGAAACAGCCACTCACACACACACTCACTCACGCAAAAGAGAAAAACAGCAAGCTTGACATTCTGACCGAAGACTGTATGATACATTTGCACGATATGTGACTTAGTGTACCTTCAAAACTTATCCAAACCTCAATGGATCAAAGTTTTTCCTCAACTCTAAGCTCCTTTAACAAGCCCTTGTAGCCTGTTTTGTCTACCATGAGTCATGGCCATCTCTCCTCGGTCATATCTGTGTCTGACTGTGGGGTTGTTGTTGTTGTTAGCGAGTACATCGTGGGTGTAAGATGGTCTGTCGAGGGAGGTCGACACCAACAAGAGAAGATGTGAGACATCCTTAGCTAATTTTACCAGCCACTGCTCCACTCTAACCCGAGCGGAAGGAAAAACTCAGTCACAGTGCTCACTGTACCACTGACCACCCCACAATGTGGGCTGCACTCAGTGATACGCCACAGAAAGCCACACCGTGAACGGGTACATGTGGAGGGTAGATGTAGCATGAAAGCGGAACATTGCAGATAAACAAGATTTGAACGTTTATCAGTGCCGCCCACTGGGATTAAGAAACTGTTGAATACGTCAGTATCTGAAGTTGAGGAATGATCTTGAGGAGTAGCATGTTTCAGCTGAAATATTGCCTAGATTTTCAAGTCTGAAAGTGTCAAAGTGCTGCTCTGACAGGAGGCTGAGCCGACCACAAGGTGGCACTCTTGACTCTCTAATCCTGAACAAACCGGCTACATCTATGGATGAGGAGACAGAGGCAGACCACTGATCACCCCCTCCCTCTCCTTCCTTCTCCCTTGGTCCGAGTTCACTAATTCAAAAGCTAAAGGCAGCAGAGTTCCCAAGTTTAACCTTATAAATACTTTATGTGGTGATTTACAACAGCCCAATGTACTGCTGGATAGACGGTTACTGAGAAGTGCATACGACACTGGACTGCAGATGCCCTCAGTTATTCATCGTTTTAAAATTTGTCCTAAAATACATGCTAAATTCTAGTGTTCTGACCCATGCAAATATATATTTACCAATAAGACAATAGAAGTGTAGAAAATTTGGTGAGATGGGTACAGAGCTTTCCTAAAAATATACAATATTCTTTGGTAAACAGATGGATTTAGAGCAAAAAGTTGACCAACAGAAAACAAACTATTTTGATAATCAATCAATCAATCAATCGATTTGGGCATTTTTCAAGCACAAATTCCAAATGCAACCCTTCTCAAATGTAAGGATTTACCGCTCATATAATAGTAAACTGAATGTCTTTGGCCTGATGATTGGATAAAACTTTGAGGCAGTTGGACTCAAGGAAATTCTGATGGGGGTTTTATGGCATTTTATAGAAAATAATGTGTAAATTAATTGATAATGAAAATCAATCAAATTGTTACATCCTATCCATGATTTCTTTCTCTTTTCTAGTGAAGCAATCAACTAATCTTGTAGCCCAACATCTGCAGGCTGGACACCAAATGGACTTATGGCCGGTTCAATTTAATTTATTTAGCCACATTATTGTGGTGATAATGTTGTGGCCTGGACGTGGGCACGGACGGACAGATTTGTTTGTCTACCTGTAAGTAATCAGCTGAGAGTGTGTTTGCAGATGCTTGTGTGTGCGAGTGAGCCCACTGGCCAGGCCCGTCAGAGGACAGTGACAGACTGCCCGTTGGGGAGGGGGTGTTTCTCTGGGTCAGAGGTCGTCTGGGCAGCCTGGCTTTGGCCGTGACCTTTGTTCAAACTCCAATCTACCCACATAACTACCAAAGTGTGTGTCTTTGTGCGTGTGCATCTGTGTGTGTGTGTATTAGTTTGAGTAGCTCCAATAGATGGCTGGTAAATTTAAGTGTGTGTGTGTGTGTGTGTGTTGTACAGTTCATGGCCACGGGGCCTTCCTGCCCCAAGGAGGTCTGAGCCTTGGTTACCATGGAAACCAGACCTTGCAACTCTTCAGTCCTGCCACTTAGATGATATTGGGCCGAAGGCAAATTGTCTCAATTGAAGTTGACACATTAACGCGTACAACATAACAAACTGATATTATTAGAAAACTTGGGGAAAAGAATACATACATCTAAAAAAAGAAATATAGGCTACCTTTATGCAGAGTGTGTTTGGTAACCACAAGTCGTTATGTTCTTGAGAAAATAAACATACACACCAACACACATACATGCATGCACACAACCCCGGGGAGGAGGATAGGGGGAGGCTGAGGCCTCTAGAGCGCCATCAATCACTCCACTGTCAGAGAGAGAGGGAGAGGCAGGGAGGGAAAACCGGGGGTTACTAAAAGAGAGGAAAAGAGGAGAAGTAAAGAAAAAAAAGGAAGGGAATGAAGGAGAAGGGAAAGAGTGATGGTGAGAGACACAAAGGCAGAAATAAAAAGATTGGAGAAAGGATGTTAGCTGGGGGTGAGGGAGGTGGGAGGAGACTGCGTGTATAATGGGTCATTGCAGGGACAATTCGGAGGTCTCAAACCAGTTCAGTATCCCTCCATGGCTCAGTCCTCCTATATCTATTGCAGCCTCAGGCCTGGAGCACACACTGGCTCTAATTCATATAATCCATCATATTCCTCTTCTTATAGAGGGGACAGAGCATGGCTCAGTGATGGACAAACCAGGTCCTATGCATGGTCCAACAGCAAGACTCTTGTTCTACAAGGTGAGAGATTTAAAATCCAGTCTAGTGTATAGGTGTGTGTGTGTGTTTGTGTGTGTGTGCAGGTGTAAGCCCCATGAGGAGTTGCAGGATAATAAAGAGTAGGTCTGGCAGTGTGGAGACTACAGAGGTTGAGGTTTTGTGTGAGAAGCAGCAGGGGCTAAAAGACACTCACACTGTTGGCTACCATGGGACCTGCACCATCTCACACACGTACACGCCGCCTACACCTTTACAACACCTATTCCTCTCCTGTCCTAATACCTCTCAATCGCTGCTTTTCCACTGCACCCCCCCACCCCCACCCCTCCATCCCTCTCTCACACTATTCCCCTCCTCTCTATATCATCTCTGCAGCCCATAGGGAGCCGGGTTTGTCTAGACAGACACCGCTCTCTCCCACAGCGATGCCAAGGTTGAAGCTCAAATCTTTTTCTCTCCCCTCTTCTTCTTCTTCTTCTTCTCTGGGCACAAGAACTGAGTCTACTGGCCTACACCTGCGGCTCAAGGAGCTTTGTGGCCTCTTTAGATCGTTCACTGTTCACTTAAGCTGACAAGGCAGACAGAAGAATTAGCCTTCATATTCTCCCATTTAAAATACAAAAGATGTGAGTGCTAAAGTTATGGCAACTATTGGCTCTCTGCACTCTTTCTGCCCACACGTCCCCTCTTTCAACCTCGGCCTGTTGTTCACCTGCTCTGCCTTTTTACCTTCATACCCTCTCGTTTTCCTACTCTTCCCCCCCCCCGCAACCTTCCCCCTTTTCTTTCTCCAATTCAAACTTTCTGCTCTCCTCCTCCGTCTCTCCTTCCCTCTCAGACCTGCTGGTCAGCAGCAGCTGTGACATCACTGGCCACTGTTCTCCACTCGGATTGGACACTCGGCCACGTTGCCAGGCAACAGCAGTGAAAGGTCTCAGTGTGAGTGTGTGTGTGTGTGTGTGGTGCGCGCATCTAAGTGTGTGTTTATGTCTGTTTATAGCTACGTGAGTGAAAGGTGTGCGAGCGATTTTCCTCGCCTTGCCCTTTATCTGTGCATGAAGAATGATCAGAACAGATCTACTTCTGTGCTTTATCTCAGATCAAAGCATGTAGATGATTGGGCTGCCTCGCCGCTCTCCTCCACCACAGAAGAAGAGGGATGTGTGTGTATTGCGTTAATGAAAAAGAAAGATGGTACGAGGGTGTGTGCATGTCAGTGTCTACGCTTGCGTCGAACCAAATAAATGTGTATGTTCGTGTCGAATACGGGTATGTGTCTGTATGTTGTGTGTGTGTGTCTAAATGTGTGTGTGTGTATGTGTGTAAGCCCCCGGGAGCGGGTGGTTATTGTATCTGACACAGCGGCTCTTTCTCGCGCCTCATATTTCTGGGCCGATCGATTCCTCTGACTCCCGACAAGACAATAATCGCACCTCCCTCTCTCACTCCATCACTACCATTATTACTGACCTCCCCAGGGAATGAACAGGGTGGAGGGAGGGAGAGAGGGATGAGGAAGGAAGGAAGGAGGGAGGGAGGGTGAGGAATGAGAGGGGGGCATGGAGTTGACAAAATGAGCCTATGATGATGAAAAAGCAAAAAGGGACAATGCTGAAAATGAGACAGGAAGAGTTGGCCTGCAAAAGGGACATCAGCGACACAGGAAAGGAAAAGAGGATGAGAGCGAGTAAGTTGAGATAAGGTGATGGAGGGATGAGGTCTGGGGGAGAAAAGAGAGCAGGAAAGATAGGGATGTGACATCTGTGTGAGGTGATATAGTGAAAGAAAGAATGAAAAAAAGCTAAAGCATAACGGGAAAGGACAGGAAGGAAGAAAAAAAAAAAGGCCTGCAATATAGATCATGGCGAGAAAAGAATGGAGGACACAAGTGAAGGAGTGCAGAGAGACGGAGGGACAATAACGGAGAGAATTAGTGGAGGAGAGATGAAGGATTCGTGCTATCTTCTTCTAATAAAGGAGAGAATGAGAGACAGGGGCCAGGGGGAGGGAGGTGGAGGGGGTTAGACTGAGGTGAAAGAGGGAGAGACAGAGAAATATATAGGAACACACACACACACACACACACACACACACACACACACACACACACACACACACACACAGAGCGACTATAGAGCTGCAGAGGTCAGCGCTCAGAAATATTATTAAATTGACAAGAGTACAATAGTTGATTGGCAGGCTGACTCCTGCACTGCCATTTAGTTGAGAAGAATGGAGACTAGGACTCACTCACACAAAATGCATGCACATCTGCAGTTTCACCCAACAATCAACACAGCATGTAGCGATGTAGGCACACACACACACACACACACACACACACACACTGTCTTTTGTCTGTTTTGTGCGTGCATGCGTGTGTCTGCTGTTGCCTGTGTGAGCCTGTCACTGCTGTGTCTCTATGCTTTGAATCCAGATTACAATTACAGTAATTGGCTCTCAATTCAAGGGATTGCTGTTTGACCCCCTCACCTCTCTCTCTCGCTCCCTCACCCATCTCTACACATTTCACTTCTTCCTTTACCTACCCTCCTCCTGCTCATCAATATTCCTCCACCTCCTCTCTACCTGTATCGCTACATTCATCTTTCTCTCTCCCCCCCCGTCCCACCCTCCATTTTCTCAACCTTATCCCTATTCTCCCCCTTCCACGCACACTCATACACTTTATCCCCAGATGCAACTACCCTTCCTTCCTCTTTTCCATCCATCCTACTCCCCCCACATACGCATACACACACACACACACACACACACACACACACCACTACCACCATTTTTGGCAGTTTTCCTCCCTCATCTCCCCTTTCTACCTTTCTCTCCGATAGTTGCGGGAAACGGGGAATCTATTGTATACTTTATTCATGCTGTATTTATTATGGAGAGATAGCTGCTCAGCTATACAGTCAGGGGGATATATTGTGCATTTGGGGAAAGAGGTGAAAGATAGATAAAAAGAAAGAGGCAAGGAAAGGGGGTGATAGAGGTGGTGGTGATGGTGTGGTGGGGAGGTGGCGGTGAAGAGAGTGAGGAGGAGGGGGGTTAGGAAATTGGTCTGGCTAGCGGAACAGCTTTTCACCTCTCTCTCTCTCTCTCCCTCTCTCTCTTTTTCTCTCTCTCCCTCTCTCTATTCTGCTTTGTATTCTGCAGAGATGACAGGGGGAAAGCTTTATTGCTCCGAGTTTGTATCGATCGGGGCCCCTCTAAGGGGGGAGGCCGGGGGACGCGCTGAGCAGGCCCTTTCTCAACGACCGCGGCTCCAACAAACCCCCCCTCCCTCCCCTCCCCTCCCCTCCTCTCCTACTCACCCTCCTCCTTCCAAACCCCTCTCTTGCTTGCTAGCTCACTCTGAAATTCAAATTCAAGGCTCTTATTCTCAAAGGTTAGGAGAGGGAGAGCACAAGAATGAGGGAGAGAGATGGAGGCGTCTGGCTTCTTCTCCTGACTGAGGCCCTGAATGGAGCGGAGATCTGATAAGCAGAGCCCACAAACACAAACAAGGGAAGAAATAAAGAAATAAAGGAGAGCAGAAAAACGGATAAGAAGAATATATCAGTCCCCGTCCTTTTCTTTTCATCCTCATCTTTCTATCTCCTTCCCCCTTTCACTAACTCCTCCGCCCTGTCCTCTTCCCTATACTGTATCTCAATTTTTTTTCTGAGGTGAGAATGATTTTGTTGACGGGTGAAAAATGAGCCGGGTCCAAGCATGCATAAACTCTCTGCTTCTGTTCTCGTTAGAGGGACCCTAGAGAGCTGGGATCCACCAAGAGCCCATGTGGATCACACTGAATACTCTATTGAACTATTTCAATGAGTGCAAAATAAAATACAAAATCACCTCTCACAGCAGCTTGCAAAACAGAAATCTCAACAAAAAGGAGGTAAAAATCAGGGAGGTAAAATAATAAATCAACGTGCTTCAGGCTTCTTTTATCACCTCTGTTTGACAAGCATTAAATAGAAAGGGGGCAAGGCCCAACGTCAAAGCCATGGCCAACTGACCAAACACTTGACTCATACGTGGAAGTGTCCATGTGTATGTACGCACGCACGCACGCACACACACACACACACACAGACAGCCTATTTATCCGTTAATGGCATGCACAGCACTGCAGTGAGGCTGGGGAGAAGAACAGATTGTCCATCAGGGGGTTACAGGGTTCAAGTCCATGACCAGAGGGCTAGAGGAAGGTTAGGGGGTTGTAGGTTCAACTCCCAGGGGGCAAGGAGGATCCCTGCTGTCTCCCGTCCGACCCCAACCCACCCCCCCGGACAACCTCCTCCAGGACAATATAACCCCCCCTGCTTCACCTCCCTCCACCCTTCTTTTCTCCTCTCCATCCCACTGCTGGTCCTTTTAAGCCCTGCTTAGTCTGATCACACACGTGTAAACCTGAACCTCCAGACTCTCTCTGTTCGTCTCAGGCGTGCACATGCATGCGCACACACACACTGGCCTGCTCATTTACAAACACACACTCACATGCAATCATACAGATAACTCGCCGATGCGCAAACATATTCATAAGACTCCAATACACTCTTGCAATTCAAATACAAATGATTTGCTCTTGCTATCTTCTGTTTTCCCATATTACAGCAAATCATTTTATTTTTGACCCACATCGCGATAGAAACAGTTTCTTCCCTTTTCCGACTCCATCTCGCTTACTCCTGTTGTAGTAAAGACCAAACAGAAACACGGCATTGCCTCAGCTATCAGCTGCTGCAGATGTGAGTGGATATGAGATATTTGTGTAAACACTGGATACATATACTGTATATATATTGTCATTGATATTGCTTGTGTGGTTTATGTGCAGCTTCAGATTGAGTTCAGTGATAGAGAATACATCAGAGACTTCTGCTGGATGCTACACGTCTGATTCATGGAAGAATAAAAACAGGCGAGCGCGCACCTGCACACACATACGCACGCACGCACGCACGCACGCACACACACACACACACACACACACACACACACAGACACACACACACACACACACACACACACACACACACACACACACACACACACACACACACACACAC
>JAVQJD010018130.1:0-20660 GCA_036023655.1 Nannoperca australis
AAATGACTCCTTGTTTCCAGTGATGGTGCTGGTGTAGCACTTGTATCTGCCCTGGTCCTGAAGCTGCACCCCTGTCAGCAGCAGTGAGGCGTTCCCTCTGGAGATCTGGTCCTTGAACATTGATGTTCTGCCACTGAACCGCTGGTCCTGGTGTGTGAACTGGTCTTGGTTGTGGTAGAAGGAGTGAACAGGAGTGTTTCCAGCCATCTGAATCCAGTGGAGGACAACATCATCACCAGCTGGAAAACTGCACGGTAAGATGCAGCTTTCCGTCAAAACACAGAACACGTCCGCATCTGTAAAACATCAGGGGAAGAGACACCGACAAGGGTTCAGTTCAGGTTAAAGTGAACGTCTTTAAAAACCTGATTATTAACTTTCTTTGATCATAAAAATCAAAATCACACCAATCACTGAGGAGTCGTTGGTTTCTACTGATTTGTATAACGTTGTGTCATCTGCATAAAAAGAGAAGAATAGATTGCGTTACGTAGTTAAACTACAAATTTAATAGTAATTACAACAATTTTAGCAAGTTGTAAATTGTTGTACAAAAATAAATAAGAGAAAAATGTATTTTGTTTACAAACATTTAGACATCCAGGAACATTATTAATGACTGGAGGTCGTGTTAGTTCCTACACAGTAAGTCTAAGTCCAATATTCAGTCTTCTTTAAGCTCTTAGAAGGTGTGATGATCGTTGATCAGAGTCGCATGAAGGCAAGAACGTCTTCCTGAGTATAAAATGTGTTGTATGACCCATAGAGCAAGCGCCATAGTGTTTCCTTCAGCCCTGCAAAGCTAAAATGCTCTCTCAAGTGTTTATCACTCATGATAATTGAGATGGGATGACGAGGACTCAGATTAGGTTGGCAGTGGGATCAGAAAGTAAACACCGTTTTTTTATTGTTGTTGTTGGTTTATATGCTGCATTTTGTTTGTTAGTAACAAGGAAATGTCATGTCAGGAAAACCAGTGAAACCCAACAGATGTTGAGTTTAATGTTGTTTTTATCAAAGCTTCAAGTAAAAACAAAGAAAAAATGTAAAATATATCTGAGAAACTTGGCACGTAACACCGAATGTCACTGGGGTGAACTGATTTCAGGTGTATTGACTCTATAGCAGTGTTGCAGTCAAGACCACCTAAACCGAGACCAAGACAAGATGAAGACTTTGAAGGGTCGAGACCGAGACCGAGACCAAGACCATGCAGGTCCAGAACGAGTCAGCTTCCTATTTTAACAAATAAATCAGACAATGAAACACTGAAAGTTTAGTGATGGTCTCGACCCTTCAAAGTGTCGGCCATGTCTTGGTCCTGGTCTAGGTGGTCTTGACTGCAACACTGATACCAAGTTTAAACACAACTCTGATTTAAATTTAGACTGTAATAAGATCCGACGGGCTGTGGACGCCTCACTCACCTCCTCCGTTAACAGTCCACAGAAATGTGAAGACCACAAACACGGAGCTCTTGAACGCAGTCATGCTCCTGTAAAACATTCCTCTTGTGATGATGAAGTCTGCTGAACAGAGAAGAAATGTAAAACACGATCCACTCAGTCCATGTTGAACTAACCCGTGAGTGTTTGTTTTTATCAGCAGGGGAAAAAGGTCGAGTTTCAAAATATAGGCAACAGTATTAATGATTACACAATGTTCATTGTAACATATTAACTGAGCTCAAGGGTAGAGCCGCCCTCGAAAAGAGCACTCTGTAAACAAATATTTGCTTATTTGAACTCCAACACAAACACAACATCCCAAGTAACACATTGTTGGTAAATAACGGTGAAATGGACTTCACTAATATACATTATTCACAGATCGATGCCCAAGGACACTTCCACATGTGGATGGGAGGAGCCGGGGATCGAACCGTCAACCTTGGGATTAATGGACGACCTGCGATAAGTAGGTGTTCACATACTAGCAACTTGCTTTGGTGTAAAGGTGCATAAATATATACAGATATCTAAATACAACCACTAAAAGCAAAGTACTGCAACAAGCAAGTCAAGAATACAAATATAAAATAACGAAATATAAAGTTAAATAGATAAAATAAAAAAATACCAACTGAACAATAATGTGGATATTTATACATGTTCCTCCCTTCTACACTCTCATGATCTTTTCAATGTCTTTTGTTTGTTAGTTTTTTCCTTTCTGATCATTAAAAGTCATTTTTCAGCTGAAAGCAGCAGTTGGACAAAATAATCTGAATTCAATGTCCTCTTACTAGCTTCTTACCTCCGGAGCTTTCAGCTGACTTTGCTGAGGTGGCACCTCACATGTGGTTCCAGTTGTGAATGATATTTCATCATCAGCTGCATCTGCTGATGAAGTCTGTTAGATGTGGTTAAAAGCTCCAGAAACAGCTAGTAAGTGGACCTTGAGTTAAGACGAAGAGCAGACACAGACCTTCAGTGAGTTTAGTCCTTTTAATAATAATATGACACATTTGTGAAAGAGTTTAACTCGTGAAACGTGACGCGTGTTTACAGCAAAGTGTGGCAGTGCAGAGAGATCAGAAACTGTGGATCTGCTATTGATTATATATTGACAAGAATCAGTTAAAAGTCAATCTCTCCACATCCAATATACAGCAGTGATTCACAGTCAGGTTTATAACCCAGGCAGGACACAGTTCCCAGGAGGAGCTTGACTTCTTCAAGTGTCCTTTCACTTCACTGAAGGTTAAATGCAGCAGGAACAGTGTACGTAGTGCAACATAAAGTCAGGCTGTGTTGTTGGAGATCCAGCTGAATCCCTGCTAGTTCAGCTGGGATGTTTGAGTCCAACCTGAGGAGAAAAGACGATGTCCTCACCTGCTTTTATACATAAGTAAAATCCACCCAGACGCTCTTTAGTTTGTTAGTTATTGCTCTTTAGACTCTTACACACTGACTTCACCAGCTTTGTGTTGCAACTTTCCCCGTTGTAACTTTGCAAATGATCCCTGGAGTTCGTCTCATGTCTCTTTTTCTGCTGAATAATGCCAAGAACCAATACCACACGTCCATTTTACACGTTCCTGTTTCACCTCCACAACATCTGAAGAACCATGAGAGTCGATGACATGAAACGTTTACTCATTGGTCTTCGTGGCACCCAGTGTTTGCTTACTGTCTGAACTAAGGCCTCGTCACACCAGCATTTAAAACAGTGAAATCAATCAAGAGCTGACCTTTGAGGGGACGGAGAGAGTCCAAAATGGAGGGAAGCTAGCGTAACTTATTAGTTCATTCCCATTTATTTAACTCCAAAACAAATAATGGCTTATAGACTTATGAGACAGGCACAAATATGTCTTTTAAATAAACTATGTGAACTTATTGTCTCATTAGCAGTCGAGCTAAGCTAATGAGGTAGCGACTATGCTAACTGATTGAAAGGCTTTACTTTCCCCCTTCAGAAACTTTTCATTGACCTAAATGGTGAACAATGGTGAACAAAACGTCAGGAGCTTTTTATTCTGACCAGTGCTAGCTCGGCTGGCTGTTAGCAGTTAGCTCGCTTGCTAGTTAGCTGCACTGGTTCTGTTAGTTGTCACGACATTGCCAATCGAGAACCATATAATCCACTGTAACGCTTTCTGGTGTGACCAGGCCTTAAAGCTGAACACAAGTAGCACAAGGTTTCACTTTGATCACCAGGCACTAAAAAACAGTTGGATCAAAAAGCAGGTAAAGTTCCTAAAATGGTTCCTTGGTCTTTCATGCGGTGGAAACCAACTTTTTAGGTTAATTTGTCTTCTGGGTTCTTCATGAGAAAGAGTTCCTGGAACAACAGGAGATTCAGGGCTCACAAAACCTTCATGAATTGTTTTTATGCTATAAGTCTTCAAAAAAGCAGCAGTTTATTAGGGTTTCCTAATTAAACTAAATTAGAAAATCACCTAAACATGCCAAAGAAGTAACTTGGAAGTGTATAATACAATCCAATTTTTAAGGAACCTTTCTGTTTCTCAGAAGATGTTAGATCCTCATCAGTGTGTCGCTCTGTGCTTCTTTTTTTAGTTAGTATTTTGTTAGTTTTCGGTGCTTCCAGGTTGTGTTTTCGGTCTGTTCTCATGTCTGGACGCCTGATTCTCCGTTGTTGTCGCCCACATTCATTGGGCTGCTCTCATTCAGGTTACTGTCTGCCGTTGTGCCTGTAAGGAAACAAAGGCGGTGAAGTTAAGCAGAAAGACAACAATAGAAAAATGTGCGTCCGATGTCAGTCCTCACCTCACTGTTTAAAATGATCTGTTGTGACCTCCAGGATAATCACAGCCTCATGAAACTGTAAAGCCACAAACTATAGACCCAGGGCCTTCAGAGGAAGTATTACCTTCCTGTCTATATCTTGATAATACGATGGTTTCTGAGCTCGCCCTCCAAAGCAATTCTTACAGAAAATCTCCAAATGTCAAACGTTTTTGATACCAAATCATAGCATGAAAGCTAATGTAAGTATTTTGGAGGGAATTGTTTATCAATCAATCAAAAAGGGGTCAAATTTGCACCAAATTTAATGTGTAAGAAATGGCATTCACCCCAAAAACTGCTGCAACAACCGAGACTTAACTGAGCATTGTTGATGGCTATCATGATGTTCTAAACCCTTTTACAGTTTAAACCTTCAAAATATAATAGATATATACATGTGATGACCCACCTTTGACTACATTCAGCTCTGTCACCGCCTCAGGGTCGTTTCTGGACTTCTTGGTGTTTCCTGTGAAACAGAAGGGACAGACGTTAGTTTTCCTTTCTGATGTACTTTCAGGTTTTGTTTTGCTTTCAACGTGAGTGTATCATGAGTCATTACTTACTTCTTCATACTTCATGCATGCACGGATTTTAGTTGTAACATAATCATTTTACTTTTTCCTGAGTAAAATATCTGAATATCATAATGTTACAGAGACTTTCTGAGACTTTTCACATAAACCTGCAGTTTTTCTGCTGAATTTAAATTAATTCTGTTCACAAAATCGGATCAAATGTGTCCGTGAAGGTTCTGTGTTGTTATTTCTTTGGAGTTTGTTGAAGAAGTTATCTAAACATCCTTATACAGCGATGTTTTGCTAAACTAGATGAACTTTTTTTATCTTCTATGAATACCCAAACGAAAAAGTGCCCAACCATTCCTTCAAAATATGGAAAACGTCATATTATAACAACCATGTAAAGTATATAAATGATAACCGCAAACAATCTGGATATTTCTGATTGTAATTTGCATCCTTGTGCATTGTGTCAAGCTTTCTTCTTCCTGTCAGCTAATGTCCGCCTGTCCTGGTATCCGTCTTTACCTCTCAGCTTCAGGTAGGCCAGCAGGCCCACCAGCACCACAGCCAGAACTCCTATCACCAGGCCGGCAACCCACCAATAAGACCGCGCTTCTGCAGAACTTTGCTCAGCTGCACACAGGAAACAAACACACAGGTTCATTTAAAAAACATATGGATGGTTTTCTTTATATTTGAATCTGTTATATAATAAATAATAATAAACTAGTTTTATTATTGTGTATTTTTCATCTTGTACACCTGAAACTGACACATATTTGTGGGTTTTTTTTTAATCCCTTCTTAGAGTTTGCATTAATATTAGTCGTCAGTTTAAATGAATTTAGCTTCAGCAGAGAAACAGCAGCACTGGTTGTCTGTTCAAACATCACTTGACGACAGGCGCCCTCTTGTGGTTGTAAGTGTGTTGATTGAAGGGGAAGCAGTGTTTGGCTGTTGTGCTGCTGCAGAGCTTCTTATAAAGGAGGTCAGCTTCGGCTGCTTCGACCGGAGAAGTGACGGAACAGAGAACGATCGTATGAATCATTTTATCTACAGTTCATTTATTTAGGCAAAACAACAAAACATGCAGACAGACAGGCCTGAAGTGTCTGTCTGTGTGTCGTGGCTCATGCATGTGTGTTAGAATTAAAACTGTTTCCCATACTAAAGAAATAAATAGTAGTGGATTACACTGCAAATACAGATACAACAGATTCAGGAGATGCTGCTGATGTTTGTTGATGTAAGTTGCAAAAAGAAGTAGAAATATGTCAAAACCTGCACCTAAAAATGTTAATAAATTATAAAAGAAGAAACTATTATGATTTCGGTAAGAGCTTGAAGATCAGACTAACTATCCATTTCATAAGTTCTGAAAATGCTTAAAAAGGATTTAAAGAGCTAAATTGTGTAAAGGATCAGTCTGCTGATATTCTATATTTTTCTTATTGTCAACAAATGTCAAAGACCAAAACCAATAAAGAATTGATCCTCCTGAGAAGTGTTCTGTATATTAAACCTGATAAATCTCCAATAAATTGCTGTAAAAACTCACTAAAGCACCAAATGTGGATTAATCCGCCGCTGAAAATAGTCCCCAACAGCTACAGTGAGCAGCTTGGGACAGAAGGTCCGGCAGGTTGTTGGTCTGCAGACCTGTGTTTGTGTTTGTGTTTGTGACCTCACCAGCAGGGTCGTTGATCATGACATCGGAGCGTTCGGTGTGAGTGTTGTGCGGCGCGGCGAACACGCAGGTGTAGCGGCCCGTGTGCTCCGAGTGCTTGGGGTCCATCAGTCGCAGAGATCCGTCTCCAAACCGGACCCTGAAGCCGTCCAGCTCCACGTGGTTGATCCAGCGCGACGAAGAGGAGCTGTCCTCCAACTGGCTGTCGTATGAGAGGATGTGGATGAGGTCTTTGCCCCTGGAGAAGTTCCAGTGGAGGTTGGGGTTGTTCAGGTAAGTTGGGGCGTTGCAGGGGATGGTCAGATCTTTCCCTTGAGTCCCTTTTATTTCTACCAGAAAACGAGAGCACAGGTTTGGTTTCAGAAGACAAGGCGACACAAAAAGATTCTCAATAAGAAAGTAAATAAATACAAATCAAAGCATGTGAATGTGATTTCCTGCTGTGTGTTAATACCTCTTTCCCTGAGTGAGGCGGTCCAGGGCGGCCCGCCATAGGACGTTGTGACTTTGCAGATATACAGGAGGTCAGGTTTCCCGTTCAGCATCCTGAGGCGGCTGTCGGCCATGTACAGGCCCTGTTTGTCGGACAGCATGCGCGTGACGGGTCGGAGGTCCTCGAACGTGGGAGGTTCAGTCGTCCAGGTTACACGGGGAGCCGGGAAGACGTTACGGACCATGCACTTCATCTCCTCGTAGCCGCTCATCCTCGACAGCTCCAGGAACAGGCCTTGGATGGGTGCTGCACAAACACACACACACACACACACAGCATGCTAAAATGTTTCCCAGCGTCCCCTGATAATAGACTCTAAATGCCAGGGCCCAATATAGCCTGGCAGCGGATGATATCATTGCTCATGCAGATAACATTAGAGCTCTGTTAAGACTAAATAATCGTACCACAAACAGTTATTGTGGAGTAAAAATTGCACTTTTCTTGACTAATTAAAAAGTACCTTAATGCTACTTTTACTAAAAACACTTATAAGGAGGTAGAAAAAGAAAATATTGGCATTGAAATCTGTGTTCATAAAGGCTTGAAGTGAGTCTGAAGTAATTATTGTGCAGAGTCTGCAGCCATGCTGGCGCCTCTGTGAGGCTGCAGGCTTTGAGCTAAATGCTTATCGATTATCAAAATTGTGTTTACAAAATAACATCAAAGCCTTGATTTCCGTCAGGAGAAGCCGCAGTGAGCTGCAGGCGACTTCAGGCTGCACAACGCTTCACTGTGTCCTGCCTGTTGGGTGGAAAACTACTCGCACCGTGTGCAGCTTATAGAAACTGATAAACCAGCTGCTCTCCTGCATCAACGTGCGTCGTCAAATTAACATGGACTCAAATCCTAAAGGGTAACTCTGGTATGTTCTAACCTGGGTGCTGTTGTGGTGTCTGGTTCTATGTTTGTATTTGTATATTTATTATTATAGTGTCATGCACTCGAAGGTGCACAGCCCAATGGACTTATAAGACACTTGCATTGTGTGTATAAACAAAAATCATAATATTACAACTTAATTTATACAAAGTAGATTCTTTAAGCTTTACAGATGAAGCGAGAAACAACAAAAGGTCCTTTTCTGAAGCACAATTCTTTTGTAATCATCTAAGCAAAAGGAAATGATCATCATTTAAAAGCATCCTAGAAAAGAGTGCATCCCTTATTTCATCATGCAAAGGACAATGAAACACAAAATGGATCAATTTCACCCAAATCACACAACAAACAGAGTCTGTCCTCTTCTGAAACCCCCCTAAACCTCCTGTTTCAGTTGCTAGATGTAGTGCACCTGAACGTGATCTTTGCATTTTAGGTACATTTTTCAATACATAAGATTCTACATTAAAACTATTTTTTATTTAGTCCAAAATGACTTAAAGTCACAAAACGTTTTGGAGTTGGTCCAGCAGGGGGCGCAACAGCGCCTGTCAAAGTGCATCCACTAAAAGTGCCTGTTTTTACTTTTGACTCTGGTTCAGATGTTATATGTTGCCCTTCTTGTTTAACCAGAAACAACCTCATTTATAAACTCACCTTCCACCTTCATGATGACCTTTGCGTCGTGTTCGCCCGTCGAGGTGTTCACGTGACACCTGTACGTGCCTCTGTCCTTGAGGCTGCTCCTCTTGAGGGTCAGCGTGGCGTCGCCGCGGGTTACCAGGTGTGTGGAAATGGAGGCGCGGCCAGCGACCTGCCCGTGCTCAACGTGCTTCCCGCTGCTGCCGTCGAACTTGTAGACCATCACGTCCTGCCTGAACCACTCGATGGTCTCCCTGCTGCCCGGCTGGAAGCTGCAGGGGAGCAGGCACTCCTTCGAGACGAAGCAGGTCACAGTGACATCTGAAAGCATGAGAGTCACACTGAGATATTACCTGAGATGTTTTGTTATTGTTAAGTTGGGTCACAGCACGGGAGACCCAGTTTCCATGTGACCATGTGACCATGGAAACTGGGTCTCCCAACGGACCCAAAGTGGATTGAGGGGCCAAACAAAGAGGGATTGAAACACCTCCTATAACACCTCTATTGAAAAGAACAACCTCACCCAGAATTGGGAAGCTGAGGTCCCAGGAGGGGAGCTCAGAGGCCTGGCCACAGTTGGAGGCTCGGCCTGGGTGTCTGGATCCCAGTCGAGCTGAGCCTAAAGAGGTAATACAGGGCTCTGCGGGTTTAGATGTAGGGATCTGGTGTTTGCCAATTGGGGGGCAAGCAAAACCAGGATCCTTGTCTTGCTGACCTCTTGCAAAGGAAACTGGCTGTGGACAAGGAGCTGGAGCTCATGCAGGAGGTGGAACTTCACACACATGTGGAACCAAACTCCTAGATAGGGGCTGGACTCAGAGTATAGTATAAAAGTGCCCCTCCACCCATGCACCTGCACTGGTGGAGGCGTGTCGTTCCAGGTTCCTGCGACACAATGACGTTTGTGATCCTGGGAGTCCAACTGGACCAACAGATGAAGGTTATTAAAGGTTTTTATCAGACTGAAAAACACTACAATGACGCAGGACTTTGAGTTAGAGACTGAGAGTTAAACCGAAGAAACATTGTGTTCATGTTAGATGTTCATGTCCCTGTTTACCCCCACCTCCTCCACCTCCTCCACCTCCTGCCTACAGTGCAGCATGTACGTACCCTGTTCACTCAGCAGACTATATATGGCAGTTTTCTGCATGACCCTAACCCTTGAAACCAGTCCTCCCCTGCTGGAATAAAACCACCTGGCCTCATGCACAATGTCCGAGATGCAGGACCCACGTCAGCTGATGAACCTACATCAGTGGATCAACATTGATCCAGAATCCCAGATGTTAATCCAGCAGTTAAACACACACACACTCTACAAGGGAACTGTCTAGAGGAAGCAGAGCATGAGAAACTGCTTCCTTTCAGACACCATCACTCTAATACCCAGAAGATCGTAGGGACTTCAGTATTTAGAGCAAAATTACTCAGAAACTGAATTAATCACGACTGGACGTCATTACATGAACCTAAATGACCGTTACATCATCCGGGAGACTCTTGTGTTGCAAGTAAATGAGTAACGTTGAGGATATTGTTTAAATGGTAACGGGAAACAAGAGAGAAGGGGAAACACCATGTGGAGAGTTTCTTTATATTCACACCCTCAGCTTCCCTTTATTGCCACGCATGCAGGCTGCAGATGGGCTGTTAATCTCAGCAGTGACATCTGAACCACAGGTATTCAACCAAAACTGCTCAAACATCACATAAGTCAAACCTTATTCTTGAGAAAGTGGAAAACTACCGCTCCAGTTCGTACACGCCTCCTCATTACATTGAGTCAAGCAGATTGAAAACAGATACCAGTCACAAAACAGACTTTGTGTTTCTAGTTTGAACAGAATAGTATCTGTATTGTAGCTAACGGTGTTGGTAACTTGTCCGAGCTTGTGCACGTGAATCATCAGATGTTGGAGAGCACAAACACTTGTGAGTGTTGGGCTGTTTGAGGCAGAAATGATCTCGCTGGTTACTTCAGATTTCATCGTGTGGAGCCTGAAGGGGCATCAAATTACTTGTTTTTTGATAATCCATATATTAATGATGCTGGAGGTCTGGCAGGCTGGTTACAGGACAGTCTCAAGCCTGTTGTTTCCTACTAAAGTTGTGAATCTTTTATAAACAACTCACAAGATATATAGTTTCTTTTTCAGAAAAGATTCAGTATTCCTTCTTGCAAATGTTGTCCGAAGCTGAAATGAGACTTTGTCAAATGAAGGGAGAATCTTTTACTACAAATCTTTGTTATGTGTTGTTACTTGTTGAGCTGCTGAGATTGGTGCTCAAAAGCCTCACTTAAATTTCACTATTAGCGAGAACTTTTACACTGGAAGTGCATCAGAAACAAGTCCTGTATGAGGGGGTGGAATCACTGCAGCAAAACCTGTTTCAGGGTTCATACGTGCACCTGACTGGAGACAGATTTGAGCACCTTTTGTCCTCAGGTGACACACCTGTCCCGCACTTTTTTCCTAGCTGTCGAAGGGCAAAGCTCCTCCTTTGACGTTTATAATTGAAGGGCGTGGACCACGTGTGTTCATGCCTCCTTGATCCAACGCATACCACGGATACAACTCCTGGAGAAACTCCAGAACATTCCTGTAAATGTTTGCAAAGCTCCTGCCTGGATTGCACACACCTCCACAACCTTTCTCAGAAAACCACTTCAATCCTCCCTCTCTTCTGCCGCCCAAGCTCCTGTTACTCCGACGGCTTCTCTCAGGGACGACCGACTGATGATGTTTGAGTCCAAACAGACCAGAGATGTCAGGTTGTCCTTACTTTGTGTATCTGTTGTCTGTATATACACTTGCATGTGTTGCCATGCCTGCACGACTGTACTTGCGTGACATAACAGATGAACACCCTGGAGGGATTCATTGTTGACGCTGTCCTCTCATTCTTGCTCTTCTTGTGAATCCCAGTTGTTCCGGCAGCAGAGTAAAGATTCATGCCACTGACTCACACCTGCACAACGTCACGAAGCAGCCGACCGGATAACCTGCAGGACGTCCCGGTAACGATGTGACCTTGCAGAGGAAGCCTTGAGGTGGTGCTTGAACAAGCTTCACACACGCCGTTGGTTATTTATTTATTATTTAACGTACTTTGACTGATAAATAAGCAGATTAGTACGAATGCACGAGATTGTAAACTTGATGATAGCACAATCTTAATTCTTTTACAGCCTGAAACCCGTCCAGGAACAAAAAGGGAGCGCTCCCTCAAGCAGCAGAGCCTTTTCTGCTAAATCTGACTGAATTACCTCTTTAAATGGATGTTGTATGCTTTAGATTATTACCTGAGGTGTCAAAGGAAAACTGTGGACTTAGAAAGAAAAGAGAGGAGTAAAAGGGGCAAAGTGAGAAAATAAATATGCTGAATATTTGCACAAATACAATAATGGAGGGTTTTTTTGTAAAAATGAATAGAAAATAGTAAATAATGAATGAATTAAGCTGCCATCTACTGCTGGTGACATCACAGAGAGAGGTCCCGCCCACACACCCCAGCCTTAACCAATCACGAGCACGCTCACAGCTGTCACTCATCATTTTATAGCACAAAATGACTAAATGAAACCAATCTTGAACAACTTGAACTGCCTACAAGGACAGAGAACATCTTTGGGAACATTTTGTTTTTCACTTTGGCCCATCTGCTAAGATGGAGGGGGGCGGGGTTTGTGAGCGGTACCGCAGCCGGCCACCAGGGGGCGATCCAGATGTTTGGGGTTCACTTTTGGGGAGCGGTCATCTTTATATACAGCCTGTGAGTGCAGTTCTCTTTGTTTTCCAGTTAACTTTTCTACTTTTCTCAGCTTCTATCGTCGGATGAAGTCAAACGTTCCCTCGACTCTCGGGAACGATGGCAGGAACTCGTAAAAATAAGTCCAGACAGACTTTTCCTTCACGTCCAGCTGCTTCACTGCTGTGGTGGGAGAATATTTCCATCCTGAGTTCATACCTGGCGTCAGGATTCAGGGAGGGGGGGGGGGGAGTTTGACTCAGCCATCTGACTAATGTGGGACAGTCCTCTATGAAAGGAAAGAGAAGTCTTGCAATTTTCAGAAGATTATAGTGTTTTCTTCACCTGTATCAGGTTCTGTAAAGTGTAAAGGAACCCGTCAGTGTCGCTGCTCGCGGGTCAGTTGAGGCTGCCGGACAAAGAGGCGTTTGTGTCTTACCTGGGGTTTTGTTCTGCGAGGCAACGCTGATGCAGAGGAGGAAACAGGCCCAGGTGTGTGTCGCTGACATGGTTTCCTTTCAGCTGCACACAGAAACACGTGCAGACAGGTCCTCACTTCATACTTCTTCCACTCTGCACAGGTTTAGTTGTTTTTTTCCTCCCTGGATCCCCCTGAGTGGTTTGACATCAAACACACACACACACACACACACACACACACACACACACAAATACATGGGGGTAAAGTATAATTAGAGGCACATTCCTGATGAAATGGACGCAGGAAGTATAAAACGTGACAGAACAAGCTCAGCTTTCCAAGAAAACCTCTGGTTTGATCCTGTGACGAGCGGAGAGGCTTCAGCTCGTCTTTACTCTCAAACCTCCAACAAACCCAAACAATAAACAGGAGATTTGCAGCTCTCTTTCATCCAGAACCTCCAACTTTTTCTTTTCTTTCTTTGCCTCCTTCAGTTTTTATCTGTGGAGTGGTTTGAAACATCTGTTCATGCCCAATAAAAGCCCTCTCGCGTTATCTTGACACTAATCCGGCCTCTGCACAGCAAACACAGGTGAACTTGGTACCGTGCATCAAAGAGCGCTGATAAAGCCGTCAGTCACTTAAAGATTAAGGATGTTTACTAGAGAGTGAGTTCTGCGGCGTGCGGCGGGACACTTCAGGTGTTTACGTCTGATTCTTCCTGCGAGAGACAATCCCCTCTTTAAGTGTCCAACGGGACAGAAGAAGCCCATCAGCTCGTATTTACTGCTCACGGCTTCCTGTTGGCTCAAGAAGAAGAGAAAGGGCAGCGCGTCCAAGTGGTTCCTCTCAGAACAAACAGAAGCGTGCACACGAGGAGAAATCACTCTCGTCTTTGCTTTGTGTCCATTTGCTGACAGAAGGTTTTTGTCTCTTTGTTGAAACAAGAAGAGAAAAACTCTTTGATGCACTTCCCAGCTGGAAAACCTCTGGACTGACCCTGAAACCAGTGGATTAAAATGCACACAGCGACACGAATATGTCACGAAGCTGCTGCTGATCAATCAGCTCATACTTCATCTTATTGATTATGTGCAGAGGATGAACATAATCAATGGATCATTTAGTTAAAATAATGTTTTAAAGCATCACACACTGCACTGATTGTCCCCTGACTGACACTTCATACAGTATTATACAGTATTCAGTATTAATGACACCTTGATTACACATTAGGACGCTAACAATAACTCTTTGACCTTTGATGTAACATGTTTAGAAGAATATAGTTAATAAAACATGAAAAAATGCAACAATGAGTGAAGTTAAACCTCTAAATCCACCTTATTCTGTGTGAGTTATTATTAAGACCGTCTGTGCGTTACAACACTTCTTCTGCACAAACATTAGAAACGCTTCAGAACACATGCAGCATGTTTATGTGCCAGCGTTTAAATCATTCGTCCACGACAGTGAAGCTACGAGCTTAAAGTGTGTCCTCAGCTTTACCTCGAAATGTTTCGGTGTCGAGACGCCTCATTGTTTTATTAATGACGGGTTATTAAGACCTCACAGTGTTCGCTCTCTGACCTCGAACACACTTATCTCACAAGCAGCGGCAGTTCAGCGCCTCCCAACACTCCCAGAGTTTGTATCTAACCAGCTCATTCTACTTTTATTAATCAAACGTGTGTTTTTAGAGCTCATCACAGCACTGAAACTCCTCTAAATGAGCTTCTTTTAGCTGATTCTTCTAACTTTAAACCGTCCGTACAAGTTAATTTATAAGTAATATTACTTTTAATATCTTGTATGGAAGCAATAAAGGACAGACAAGCCAATAACTTACAGAAGCTCCTGCACATCCGGAATAAAACCCCCAAAAGGTTTTATACTCGTGTGAAGAAGTGAAGCACAGCAAAGGTGAGTGAAAGCTGAGGAGACACTCACAGGGACTCCAGTTCAGATGAAATCCGGGAGAACGAGCGGGGAAATGAAGAGCCCGAGCCAGCCGCCTCCTGAGACTGTGTTAGCTTGACTGGATCAACAGGTTATTTAGAGAATAGGCAGCACACACACACACACACACACACACACACTTCACCATACACAAGGCACTGTAGGGAGGGTAAGGTCGCTCTTCACACACACACACACAGATAGACACACACCCTCTGAATGGGTGGAGTTTGGTTGATTGGCAAAGTCTCACACACACACACACACACACACACACACACTCGAGACCTTCCCCAGGAGTCAGTGTTTCCTCTGCAGTTCCATCAAATGTCAGTGGGGTTTGTTTTCAGTGCAGAGCTGTTTTAGTGCTCGCTGTGTGCAAAGTGCTGCTGTAACACTGAACACCTGCTGAGACACACACACACACACACACACACACACGCACACAGCTGCAACACACATAAGAGTTTGATCTTTTCTCTGTTTGACGTGGGAGTTTCTTGTGTGCACAGTTCTCTTTTCAGGGAAGCTCTGCGTCACTCGCTGTCGCCCCGTCGTGGTGATGAGGGAGGAAGTGCTGCTCTGTCACTTTGCCCTTCCGCCTCTCACTGCATGGTGGGGACATCCCCTCCGATGAGACTGGAGCAGTCTGCAGGACGCCAGAGCCGCGTTCTTACAAACCAAATGCACGAGCGTCAGTGGTTGGTGACAGACGACGGTGCAGGTGCTGACGGTGTAAAGACGTGGACATCAGTTTGTCATCATTCATGTAAATGTGTCAATAAGGGTCTTCAGGTGTGTCCTGCTTTATGACTGTACCTGATCTTTAAGCTGTGTCCTGTGGAGGGTCAACATCTAGCAACACCTTTATTTTTAGTTTTGCTCTTCTTAAAAACACATGAAGAACCACTTATAAGACAATATGGAACAAGTGAGGAAGGGATGATTAACGAGCTGCTAACTGATCGTTAATGAGTAATGATAATGAATCATTAGGTGGTGACGTAACATTAGTTACTCCAAATAAAGTGATAAATCATACAGAGGAGTTTTTCCTCGTTACTTATTGATTATTTATTATTATATTGTGTCGTCCAAGTAAAGTCAAGCTTCATCTTTAATATCAAACCTGTTTTAATCATAAAGAGTTCCTCTCTAAGTAAAGCTGAGAGTCTTTGCTGTTCGCTGACCTCCAGTGGGTCCACGTCTCGCTTCAGTGACATCACAGTGCACTCTCGGTACACTGTGATGTCACGGATGGGTGTGGTTACAGGTGCAACACACTTTAAGAGAGAGAGGGGGCGTGCTTCATGTCAACAACTATGATGGTGCAACTCTATTTAAAGCTGCAAAGAGACAGAGATCCCCCTAAATAACCTGTGTGTGTGTGTGTGTGTGTGTGTGATTATATATCTTCCAGAGGTGTAAAGTAAGGAAGGTGCTCTGTGAGGCAGGATGATACGCAGCTCGCTCTGCTGCTGCTCGTGGATTAAAAACCCCGGACGATCTTGACGACCTTTTGTTGTTTGAGCTGCTTCCATTTTCCATTTTCTCGCACAAAAATCCTCCCGGGCACACGCACGCACACACACACACACACACGCAGGGTGGAGGTGTGCGCTAACCTCATATAATCACACCAGGTGCCTGTTTTTTCATTGTCCCACTGAGAAAATCCTGATTACTGATGGGTTCGTGTGTGTGTGGCTGTTTGTAGGTTAGTGAAAGATTTCTGTGGCTGTAGATAAGAGGATTATGGTGGAATTAGTGTCATTCCTCTATCGCCGCGAGGAATAGATTCATATCGATTTTAATCAGAGATAGAAAGATCCACAAACCCTGCAGACAGAACAGTTGGTGACAGGCTGCGAGGGCGAGAGGAGGAGGAGTGAAGCAGAGACGCCACGAGATTCAGCCGGGATGTTCGGCTGGAGAGCGAGGAGCTGCACCGACACCTGCTGCAGAGATACGTGCATGTAGCGACGCTCATACATGCATTCACTCATGCATTTGCCTTGTTTGGAAGTCTTGTTCTGGAGCTCCCTGGTGGAGGATGTCTGACCCCAACCACCAGCGTTAGTCTGCAGGGACGTGCAGCCGCCAAAGATGCCGGCGTCGTGTGAGTTGTGGCGGGGAAACCTGTGAAGCATGAAGGTGGACGTGCTGACCTGCGTGGCTCTGGCCGTGGCCAGCCTCGTCGCCATGGTGACCGGCAGTCGCAGCAGCTCTGGACGCAGGAAGCACAAGGAGGTCTTCCTCAGGGAGAACAGGAAGTTCAAGTTTGGAGGGTGAGACGCACGCACACACTCGTCACAGCTTAGTGAGACAGGCTTCAGTCGGTGGTGCAGAGGATCAGCAGCATCCAGGTGTTGGTGCTTCTTCAACTCGTTACACTTGAATGTTTTGGCCACTTGGGGGCACAACATCGACGTACTGCCACCGAACAGAGACTTTAAGGTTTGCAGACGTTATTCAGCAGAAACAGAGCGAAAACTTAGCGTTCGTGTCGGAGTCACGTTTGTCACGACCGTCTTAGTTTAGCTTGTTAGCATGCTAACATTAGCTAAGTACCAATTACAGCAGAGGCGGGTGGGAATGTTGTATGTTTTGCAGGTAATTGGTCATAAACCACAAAAACGATGACATTTTGATGATGAAGTGTTTAAAGATGACTTTGATTTATTATCATTATTATTATTATTATTATTATTATCTCGTCTCTTCTTCTTCGCACATCGAGTTCAGGCAGATACTCAGGTGTGTTGTGCTAGCTAGCAGCTAATGTAGTTTTTTTTTGTGTAAACAAACACACGATGATCTTATAGACCATGATGCATTGCTGTAGATTAAACGTGCAAACATTATTCAGAGGAGTTCAAATGAGCGCAACCTTCAACATCTGCAGCAGTAAAATGCAACGTTAATGCAGCAGGAGCATTAATCCACAAACATCAGACCAGGAAAACACACGCACATACTTTTTAACTCGCTGTGGATATTTTCATAGCGTGTGAAGGATCTGAATACTTCCTGTTACAGTTTATATTCTAAACTTTGCCAGGAAACTGTGACTTCACGTCTAAAGAGACGTCACACAGAGGTTCCTGTGGTTCCACCGAAACCACAAACACTCAGACACTTACAGCTGGATTGTTTCATTTTAAAACATCAATATCTTTACCTCAAAGAGGCTCGACTGTGTTTTTATTGCTCACAGCAGTTTGAAAGCTCCAGCGTTTGGCAGAGACTGCTCCTCGAACAGGTTTTACTTGTCTAATAGGAGAAGCTTTCCTTCAGTCCTGCATCTCTTAACAAGCGGTGTCAGCGGGTAAATGTTTATTTCCAACACATATATGCAGAATATGATACGATGTGAACCACATTTAAAACATCACAGAAGTCTTTTAGTTGTGATCATTTCAAGTGTAGCTTCAGGACACGAGAAGTCAAATCAAGTCAGGCTTTATTGTCCTTTTACAAAACGAAAGAGCGTTTCCAGGAGATCGGACAGAGTAAAATCTGCTATTAAAACACAGACACAGACTTAAAAACTGTACAACAGATGCAATTAAAGTGCAACAGTGTGTTATTAGTTAAAGTTAAAGGAGGGAAAGATTCGTTTTCATTTGTAGATGTTTGACTCAGCGTGCTGTAACAATATTAACTTCCCTTTGCTGTATTTCATTACACGTCGCGCTCAGGTCTCATTCAGGCTCCGCAACAAAAGCCCGGTTATTAGGACGTTACCTGAACTCTGGCTTCACTCCAGACAAACTGTTGGTTAAACCCACAATTTGCTCTTTGTTTGTGGCCTCGCATGAGTCGCAGCTGTGTGTGAAGAGAGAGAGAGAAACTATTTGTAACCTTTGATCAGGAGTATAATGTCTCAGCCCCGCCCTCATTGTGTGACTGACAGGTGATCTGTGGGAAAAGAGTCAGTCGTGGGATGTAACTAAGTACTTAAATTCACATCAAGAGGTACTTCTACTCCTCCACGTCCCTCTGACGGCTTTAGTTACGGAACTAATTGAGATGTTTGCACACAAAACGTGAAATTTACATTAGTCAATTAATCAATTAGTCAATTAATTACAAAACAAAGCATTGTGAAGGTGCATTGAGCTGCCTTGGATTTCTCACAATTTTACAAATCAATCAGTCAATTATTGAAGAAAATAAGCAGATTAATTAAAAATCAATCATTGAACGAGTTGAACGTGAGCTTCAGCTCAACAAGCTCCAACAGTGAAATCCTGCTTTTACAGGAATGTTTGACGGATAATCATCGAATGAGATCAGATAGTATATATATATATATATAATACTAATATTATATTATTATATAATAAATAAACACTTTTAACACTTTGACATGTTATTATATATATTTATTATATTACATATTTTATAGTATTTCTACAGTGTAGTATTTGTACTTTTACTTGAATAAAGGATCTGAATACTTCTTCCTCCAGCGCTGTCAAGGTCAAACATCTGGCTGTCTGGAGTCAAACATGTGTGTGTGTGTGTGTGTGTGTGTGTGTGTGTCCTTCCATCTTTATGAGGACCAGATGTCTCCAAAACAACATGAATGTTTTGTCATTTTATTATTTAAAGTCCTTCTACAGTCAGATTTAACGCGCTGGGTTTTAGTTAATTGAATTTGCTTCACGTTGTTAAATGGGACTCGTTTTTTTTGTTTCAAGGTTAATTTAAGGGATTATGGAGATAGGATTTGGCTCAAATACATTGTCTGACCTCACAATAATAGGAGACCAAGTGTGTGTGTGTGTGTGTGTGTGTGAGAGAGAAGGTGTGTGACTTTCAAAGGGGCTTTTCATCTGTCAGCGGAGAAAATCTCAAACAGCTTTTATCTCTTTTCCCATTGTGTGGTTACCTGTGCACTGCACGTGCACACACACACACACATTCACGCGCATGTGCGCGCGCAAACACACACACACACATACACACACGCGCCATGCAGCATGCTCAGGCTGTAATTACACCTTCCACATCCTGAATGTCGCCCGGGCGGAGGTTTCCCTGGTTGGATGTCAGACATATATAGTGGTTTATAGTTGATTTAACTGCACAGTGTGTTTACAACAACAATAGCAACAACAACAACACAGTTAGATAGACTACTATACAACTATTTAGACCACTGATGAAGTTTACAAGTTGTGGCTGAAAGTTCTGGAAAAGTAGATCTTGTGATAAGAATGTTTTCTGTTAAAAACACACATTTACAGATTTTATTTATCCATTTTTCTGGTTCCAGGTGTGTAATTCAGGAGATTTCTTCTGTATAAAAGCAGTAAAATAAGATCATAATCAGCCTTAAAGACCAAAATGTGTAAACGTGTGTGCATCTGTGGCTTTTAGAGGAACGTAAAGTCTCTTTTTCCTTTAGTTTTTGTTGATCTAATATCTGGATATGTTTCAACAGACTAACAGACATCTTTGGCTCTGCAGGCTGTCAAAATGCATTCTGGGAAATGAAATGACTTAATGTTTCTTCTCATTTAACATCCTGGAGGGAGTTTACATTCAATTATACACAAATACTATTTAAAACTAACATTTCCAGGCTTTTTAAAAATGTTTTTATCTAATATATTTACATGTGACTGCTTTTAGGCAAAACCACAGTTGAAAACGTTGAAACTGAAAGTAAATGTTTAAAACAAAGATTTCAAATTCACCACAAAACATTGACAGACTTTATTTTTGGCGAGTGTGGACGTTATCATAACAGGAGGAAGTTTGTCGAACTTTTAAAGGAATTAAACGTCCGAGAGGCAGCTGGTGCTGATGGATTAACTGGCAGAGTGTCCTGAAGCAGCGCACAGCTTAGTTGTGTTTACAATCTCTCACTTGTTTGAGACGTCAGCTGATACACATGTTCCCTCACAGCCTGCAGACGATCTCCTCACGCATGTTCCCTCACAGCCTGCAGACGATCTCCTCACGCATGTTCCCACACAGCCTGCAGACGATCTCCTCACGCATGTTCCCTCACAGCCTGCAGACGATC
>JAVQJD010018146.1:0-20368 GCA_036023655.1 Nannoperca australis
CTGTGAGCTCCGCTGCGCAGTCCTTCAGCACGCGACCAGGAATGTTGTCTGGCCCCGCAGCCTTGCGGGTGTTTATCTTCAAGAGTGTGCTCCTCACACTGGCTGGAGACAGACACACAGCCCTGTCATCGTGCGGCGGTGATGTTTTCTGGACAGCAGAGTTATTCTGTGCTTCAAAGCGAGCAAAGAAGTCATTGAGACTGAGCAGAGACGTGTCACCATCGCAGATCTGCGGCAGGGGTTTGTGGTCTGTGATGTTCCTTATGCCCTGCCACAGGCTCCGTGTGTCTCTGCTGTCCCTGTTCTCTGGGTGTATTGTTTTTTGGCCTTCCTGATGCCTCGGGACAAGTTGGCTCTGGCTGCTCTCAGACCTGCTGCATCACCAGATCTGAAGGCGATGTTGCGGGCCCTTAGCAGCCTGTGGACGTCCCCTGTCAGCCATGACTTCTGGTTGGCACAGGTTGTGATGAGTCTGGAGTGGGTTACATCTTCGATGCATTTACTGATGTAACAAGTGACTGCTTCACTGTATTCTTGGATGTTTGTGTGGATGTTTTGTGCTAAAATATATTAGATTGGCTTTACCTAAGGACCTAATGTTGCTTTTTAATGTTTAATATAATAAATTCAAGCCACTTAAAAGACTGATGCAAGCTGGATCTTGACATTTCTACAGCCTGCCTCTGCGTTTCTGGATCAACATTGTGAAGAACCCTCAGTTCATCTTTGACGTCCAGGCATCAGACCACGTGGACGCCGTGCTCTCTGTCATCTCCCAGACCTTCATGGACTCCTGCACCATCGCCGAGCACAAGCTGGGACGGGTGAGGCTGGGCAGGGGGAGGGAGCATGTAGAAGAGAGAACACATTTCAATTATATACGTTGTTTAGTTTTTTATATGTTAAATTGTATTTTGTGGTTTCAGTCAAAAAAGCTACCACCTGTTTTCTACAGTCATAACTGAGACTCAACAAAAGGCCTTTACATTCACAAACAATGGAAGAAAGTTAAACAGGAGGAAGAGTTGAAGCTGTAAATGATGTGTCGGTCACAGGTGGTGGTGGACATTTACACTGATGCAACCTGAGGCCCTCCTCTCTCTGGTTCTCAACCCCTCCTTTCTTTTTGAGCAGGACTCTCCCATCAACAAGCTGCTGTATGCCAGAGACATCCCTCGCTACAAACAGATGGTGGAAAGGTGGGTTCAGATTCAATTTAAGCTGACAACAACTTGACTTACACCAAATATCATGTATGCATTGTGGAATCAAACCATCTAATATTCATGGCTCTGTAAAGTTCAGACCCAAGATTTGCAACAAGACAAGGTGAAACTTTGTGCAGCGTTCTGAAACCTGCCAGTTTACATCAATGCAACTAAACGAGGCTGTTTTTTTGTTTCTATAGCAACAATTGTACTGTACTTCCGTTCTAACTGCTGGCTTTTTTGGAGCTGGAGATAATTTGTAGTGTTCACTACTTTTATAGATATTGACAGTGAGTGAAGTGACATGAAGTTGATGGTCATTTCTATTATTGCAGGTACTATGCTGACATCAGGCAGACCATCTCCGCCAGTGACCAGGAGATGAACTCTGCTCTGGCTGAACTGTCCAGGGTTAGTGCTGCTACACCTCAGAGCCCACAGTACAGAGAGATAAACAGTACACACACCTGACCTGAACGCTTTTTGTTTCAGAACTACTCTGGAGAGCTGAATTACCTGGTTGCGCTGCACGAGCTCTACAAGTACATCAACAAATACTACGACCAGGTACGTTTACCACTCAGCAGTGGCACAAAACAAATATGATAATGTGCACAGTAGAGATGAAAAAAGCATCACAATATAAAGTATTATCACTGATGGCTTGCTTAGAGAACTACTTGCACTAAACTCTAGGTCATTGTGAAGTATCAAAAGTCATAACTTCTGCCTGAAAATACCTGAATATGTAGATGTGCAGCTACGTGTAAAACTAGCAGCTTTTTTATGGATGAGAGCCTTCTTGATGTCCAAGGGAGAATAAGTGTTCTTCTTCATTCATCAATTTTTTTCTTCTGACTTTGGCTCCCCCAGGTGGTAGTTTCAAAAAGTGTAACACTGTGGCAGAAAAAAGCTTTTGGTAACCTTTGATGGTGTGCAGTTGGTTTGGATTCTGGTGACTTTGGGCTGCACGTGATCGAGGCGATCGACTGTAGAGTTGCCATGGATTCATGTATTACAGTGGAAACCTCTTAGTGGTCATAGTATCATTGAATATTTAGTTATTTTTCTTTAGTTCTCATGCAGATTACCATCTAACTGATATTTGAATATTTTTTACATGAATATAAAGCTTCACTATTTACTGAATCTTATTGACAGTTTCAAATGACAGTACAGCTGTTAATAACGCTTCTCAAATGACAGTACAAATGAAATGATAGCTTAGCACTGTGAAGTGACCTGACAGGGTCAGGTAGAGGTCTGACATGTAGATGCATACTGAGCTCTCCATCTGTCCCGTCTCTAGTAAAATAATGTAATGGAAGGAATGATAAATGTTCTCTTTGTGTTTGTCTTCTCTCTTTTCTTCCTCTTTACCTGTCTCTCTGTCCATCCCTGCCTTCTTCCTCTTCCGGTCAGATCATCACGGCACTTGAGGAGGACACTACGGCCCAGAAGATGCAGCTCGGCTACAGGCTGCAACAGATCGCAGCTGCTGTGGAGAATAAAGTCACTGACTTGTGACAGAGGAAGCACACACCAGAGCCACGGCAAACAGAGCGGGTTGGGAGTGAGAGGTGAAGTAAGAGACTTGCACCCTGCAGGTTGAACTGAAAAGCAGGAGAGCAACAAGACAAATGGGGAGATGGCACCAAACCGACCTTTCAGGAGGAAGGGTTGGAGTCAGGGAGCCGGGAGGTTTTCAAGAAACCTTTTTGGAAAATTCAGGTTGGCATTGAAGTTCACATCCCAGCACCTTTTGTCCGTTGTTGGTGTTGGCTAAGGATGCAGCAGTGACTTTGAGCTGTCTGTAGTTGCAGGACAGCACCTGGACAAAGAAAGGGGGATGTGTAAACGACTCAACTTCATTTTATGAAGAGACATTTGGAGGGTTGTTTTTATCTCTACAGAATATGTGCTGGACTTCAAACTTTGGGTTCCGACAAAGCAGCTCTTGTGTAAAAGAAACCAGCTGGTCCACAGTCAGCTGATCTGAAGACTTATAAAAGGTGGCTCTTATGTCACTGTTTTCCCTCTGGAGTGAATTTTATGAAGCGGTACCTCTTATGCCTTGTGTCGTTGTCACTGCTGTACGGTCAGAAGTAATTTCTTTGTGTGTGTATGGTGATGTGTGTGTGTGTGTGTGTGTGTGTGCGCGCGCACTTTTATCCATACTGCCCTGCTTGTCTACATCTTGTATTTTCACGTTTGGTTTCTAGTACAAATAACTTAAGTAACTGCTAATTATATTTTTGATGTTTTAGTCAGTAGAATTGAAGAATGAAACCCCGACACAACATTGTTTAGAACCCCCTTAAAGCAAATTGCTGAGAGTTGTCACTGCCACTCTCTACCTCAGCCTGCTGTGCTGCGTCAAATACTTTTTTTTTGTGACACTCCTTTGTACATTTCAACCAGCTACACCTACCAGCAGCACAGATACAGTAATACCTGCTGGACATTCTCATTTGCAGCAGTATGTATACACACACACACATACAAACTCACACACACAGTTTGAACATATTCTTCCCTATGTATGAGAAATCAGAACCTGGTAGCTGGAGCTTTTCAAGGTACAGTAAAGACTGAGTGGTCTGTTAACTCTGTTTTTGTTTCTTGTTTTTATACGTATTCGTGTGGATGTGTCTGTAGCGTACAAGTCACTGGAAAGATATTAGAGAAAACAAAAATCCTTCTGTTAAGTAACTCGTATTAATGAAGTGGAAGCTTAGCGTGCACCACCGTGTTTTTATTTTGCAGGTCAGTCATGTTTCTATTTTGTGCATTTTTTAACATTCCTTTTAGGTTTCAAACAATGTATTAGATCATGGTTCACCTAGTTCCACTCCGAGCCGAGGTAACGGTACGTGTTGAAATGTTTTGCTATTGACATTATGGTTGGTATATACAGTTCTTGTATCATGAGGTGACTGCTTCATGTGTTGAAGGTCTTTATGGCATTTTGTTTTGGCAGGTTGATACAGGTTATGTATTGATTATACTACTACTGGCTCAGTAGGTATAGTTGATCTTGTCACACTGACCTGCTTCCGACTGGAGACCTTCTATACATCAGCTAACATTTGCTGATGTTTTTCTTATTTAAATGACAAGGACTGAGATATGCGTACGAGGGGTTAGAAGGGCCTGGGTATGGTTGAACATTTGTTGACCCCTGTCTGGTGTCAGAATCTGTTTCCTTTTTAAATAGTGTTTCTCACAGCACTGCCCTTTGTGGTTGGGATTGGCGCTTAATTTAGGATAATAAGTTTATGGTTAGGCATTGCAGAGATAACTGGATGGGTTGAGGTGTTCTCGAGGAGAAACCCAAATCAAATGGAAAAACAGACATTGACATAGCACCAGTGCCAATAGTTTCAGTACATAATTACCAAAATAATCAAGTTGTTCAATACTGTACTTTACAGGATATATACACATTTGTCAAACAACCTTTCAATATCACACTATAAGAAGACAAGACTGAGAATCAACTTTGGTGCCCAACAGTTTCTTAATATTGAAGTCATTGCTATAGACAGTTTGTAGTGTCCAGTTAAAAAGAGAATGAGTTTGGATTCCCAGCCATAGCCATCAGTGACCAAATAAGATGACAGTGAATAGGATGATCTTTTCCGAACTGTCTCATTTCTGTCCATGCCTTGGTACCATGTGTTGGTGTCTCTAAAGTGTGTTAATCCCAGGTCCAGGCTCAGCATGTCAGAATGTAGCCCACAGGTTTATCACTACATCACTTGGCACACACACGCAGCTGAAGACTCGTATGTACAGATGGTTTGCTCTGTGTTACACTGTCCGTTCCGATGGGGGTGAAATCTCATTGAGGATAAAGACAGGCCAACTGAGGGAAAACTGTAACTGTTAGGCTGTACAAATTTGGCAATGTAGAGCAGGCTCTGCAAGGAGCGGGTTTTAAGAACGTTTCTTATCTTGTGTGTTAACAAAATTGTGCATACTGATTTTAAAATGTAACAGTAGTGATTTAACCTGTTTTAATAAGGGGTGTAACTTGTCACAGATGTGTAATAAAGTATTCTTAAAATGATGTGGTGTTTTTCTTTCTAAAATATGACGTTCATATTGAATCCCTCAAGATGTTCACATGTACAGTAAGTGAGGGTATTTATTAGGGCTTGAAAACTGACCGATGTGTGGTCCCATAATGGGCAGGATGGCTGAAAGTCTAAGTTTTCCGGGGCCAATTAAATAAATGCTGTGCGCGTTCACGAGGCCGAGGTTACCGTGGAGACCAGGCCGCTGAGATGTAGTCTTCACCTGTTAAACAAGTCTATCTACGGTATCTTACCAATTAACTACCGGAATGTACGCACAGCTCATCGTTATTCAACTGCAGCAGGATTAAACAAGATAGAAAGCCAAGTACGTTCTTGCCTGCTTACAGGTAAAACATATTTGAAAGGATTTACATAGTGCTTTCAAGTCAAATGGCATAATTGTGATAATTTGATTATAAAAATGATTAATAAGAAATTTTAATAGCCGTAATTCATCATCAGATTCATGAGTAGGAGTAAGCGAGTAGGCTGTCTGCTTTGTGCACGCGCATATCATATCATTAATATTACCAGAAAATCTCTAACACTACACTCTACAAGAGGCAGAATCCTATGCCAGCGAGCACAAGGGTCCAAAATGGAGTAACTGTGAAGACGGAACATACTGGAGTCCCACTGAATGTAATTCCACATTGAAACACCAATTGTTCGGTCGCAGGTGAAAATTACGGCTGAAAGAAACCGCGGGGAAGTCGCCGTTGTTGTTCCCGCTGTCCAGCTAGCTGCGCAAAACAGGTAAAAACGGACAGCTTCCTGAGCTGAAGCCAGTCCGGTTAGCGGTAGCGGCGAATGCTAAAGTTAGCTACCTTTGTATCAACAGCCCTGGAGCCAGAAAGGTTGCCTTCATTAACAAGAAACCATCAACGTTAAGCATCTTAGTGCACTTTGTGGTTAGTGTTCTTATTGAAATAGCGTAACTAGTAGCTGTTAGTCAAAACGAAAAGTAACGTTGCTAACGTTAGCTGCATTGTTATCGATGCTAATTTGAATGGTGTCATTTGGTGAGCTAACGGTCACCTGCGTAGAACTAGTGAGCTTAACGTTGTCATTCGACAGCTAACTAATGATTTGTTTTGTTACATTCTGTGGTAGCGTGGTATGTAGTTCTCTTCATAGTCCTTCCTTCTCGCATATAAAGAGAACGTCAAATCGCACTTCATTCAACTGTTAATACGGCCTTGCTTAGAAAAGTACGTTGACGTACGACGTTTTACGAAATGTTCCTATTCAAGTAGACTAGATACCAGTTACCAGTAGAGATAGGTCGTCTAACGTTATATATATGCAACTTTAACTTGTGTAATTAAGGGACTCCGTTTATTCTAATAGCTTGTAATATTTGTGCTAATGAGCCATCCGCCCATCCATATATGCAAATAATCACACATGCATGCTGAACGTTAGGATCCCTTTTACAAGATCCTGATGAATATGTTTTAAAGTGCTTACAGAACTGCACACAGTCTTTGTGGCCCCGATATATTTAACATTTTTAGTCTAAGGTGGTAACATATGTTGACAATGGTATCGTATTTCCTGTGGGTTAGTTCTGTGCAGGGTGTTCAGTATTACGGTTTTTCCTATTGCAGTCCAGAATGGAACCATCAGAGCAGTCAGGCCCAGACTCGGGGTCTCAAGAGGTCAATCCTGTGTTTCTGCAGCAGCTCAGAGAGCTGGACATCCCAGAGGAGGCAGCCAAACAGGTGGGCCGTTTGTTTCAGAGTTTAGCCTAAATTTACATCAACATCCCATGAAAATCATGACTGGAATGTGTTTTTTGTGAAAGCTGTGTATGTCATAATTTAAACCCTATTAGTTACACCCCGATTCAGTGCTATGTTTGCCTATGTCACCACCACTGCCTTTACTTCCATAGTAACTATTTATTAATTGTGCTATTTCTAGGGCTGCAACAAACTTATGTTCATTATTTGTCTGCCGATTATTTTTGCTTGAAAAATGACAAAGGATTTATCATTTATCAAAATAGATGGCAATTCATTTTCTTTCAATCAATTAATTGTTGCAACTCTAACTATTTTAATGAGTGACAATGGCACTTGTTCAGTGATCCATATTATATAATGTGAACTTGACAGCTTTCATGCTAAAAATCCCAATTCAACTCATACAAAGAGAGAACCGCAGCTCAAATAAAAATAGATGACTATGACATAGTGACACTTGATCTGGCATTGTGATAAAGTAAATAAGTAGCTGACTATCCCAAATAATTTAAACAGTATTAGTTGAGCAGTGTGAGTGAAGCAACTGTAAAATATATGGTTTAACTGAATAAATGTATTGTTTAGTTTATGATGTGTCAGCCAAAATGAATGCAGGCGTTGCCAAACTCTAATTCACTGCTCTGTTCTGTGATTTTTTTCCCATTGTTTCTCACCACTTCAGGCCCTTCTGCACACCCGGAACGTGTCTGCAGAGGAGGCGGCCATGTACTACTTCAACAAGCTGGAGAATGAGGTGCCCATAAGCTAGCCTTAGTCCCCACAGGTACACATTGGTACATTAGACCTTGTGGAGTTTGTCCAAAGCCAAATCTCAGTGTCTCTCTTTGTCTGCTCTGACCCTCAGGAGGAGGGAGATGAGGACATCATGTTCAAGATGGTGTTTGTGGTGAACATGGACCTTGCCATGGGTGTTGGAAAGGTAAGTCTAGCTGTGCCAATGACCGTGTTGATTATGTGCTGTGTTCAAATACACGATCAGAACAGTGTTTACCAAACATTTAGAAGTTACTCCATCATGGTTTGCTTCTCCACTGGCAAAAACAAAGCAAGAACTTAAGGATGTGTGGAATTACTTTATGTTCAGATGAGTTGCACTAAAAAAGTGATTGTAGTGATGTCATGCAAATGTAATTTTAGGCGATTTGCATTATAATGGAACAATAAAAAAATTGTTTTAGTGCAGTTATTGTTTTCAATTTCAGTGTGTAACTTAATCTTAACTGCACATAGAGGCCATTTTCAGTGCAGCTGAAAAGTCTTACAGACTCCTGTGTAGCTGTGAACTGCTGTGTCTGTGCAGGTAGCAGCCCAGGTTGGCCATGCTGCTGTGGGTTTGTACCAGGCTCTACAGGAGAAGAACAGCTGGAGGGAGATGGCCTGGAAGTGGGACCACAGTGGGTAAGGCCCGGACAGTATGTTAATAGAGACGAGATGCACTGAAAAGTCATGCATTTATGTATATTTTCTTTAAACAAACACTCACTTTTTGATGGTGTCAGTTCATGCAAAGCATTATAGTTGTAAGGAATTAAATATACAACTTGGCTATCTGAAAACGGTTAACGGTATAATCTTTTAAAAGCCATAACAGTGCCATTGTGTCAAACTTTACGCTTGTGTAGTTCTACAGCACAGATATAATTGACATTAGATGGAAAATATTTTCTTAAAAGAAACGTTATAGAGTCCATATCTACAGCTCAGCTGTCTTCAGCATCACAGTTTTCATTTCAGGAGGAGCCAGCCTGACATCCAAAATGTTACTCCCATACATGCTCCAGTTCCTGAAGTGCTCTCCCATGAAGTGCACTTTCATTTTTGTTTAGGTTTGCTTAACCGCTGGTCGCCCATTTAAGTCTCTTGACTTAAAAAAAAAACCTAAACCTTTCAACTGTGTTGTTAACTGTGTGTGTGTGTGTGTTAACAATGATGGAAAAAGTAAATGTGCATGGTGTTGATACAGAGCCAAGAAGGTGGTGGTCCAGGGCACCAACGTGGCTCATCTACTGGAGCTGCAGGCCCTGGCCATGAGCCTCAGCCTGCCCACTTACCTGGTCCAGGATGCAGGGCTTACCCAGGTGAAGGGAAAAGGCCATTTTAAATCTCTTGAATAAATGTCTTTTGGAGGCACCATTCCTAGGATATTGCCACATTATTAGTATATTTTGTCAAAAATTTGATTTGATTTAGTCAGTGTTGCCGAGTGCCATCTGCACTAAACCAATCTGTCATGTCTTTGGCAGGTGGAGGCTGGGTCCCGCACTGTTCTGGCCATCATGGGCGAGGAGGAGATGGTGAACAATGTCACTGGGAGTCTGAAGCTGCTCTGAGGGGCTCAAACCCACAGTGGGGGAGGCATGGCTCTGCATTGCCACAGTACAAGCAGCAGAGGGCAGCATTTCCCAGCAGTCTTGGCATGCAAGAGTGTAACAACCTTTAAAAAAGACCTGAAGACCAGGGGAAACGACATGTCCTAACACAACAAAACAAATACACTCAGCCATTTGTTTCTCTTTCATTCTTTGTCTGAGCTGCTTAGTCAGCCATTGAGAGCAAGAGGGGAGAGGGAAGCGGTTCTTCATATGGGGACAAGACGAAGGCAGTCTTATTCTGGTGACCTTTTCTTTTTTAAAACAGGCCACCTACTTAGAAGAGTCTTATTAGAATCAGTTTCTAAACACATCTAATCTGTTGTCCAGTTTCAGATATGGCAAAGCTAAATTAAATCTTTTTAGTGGTTGACCAATATTGTAGTTATGCTTATTCATTGGGCAGTGTACTGTAGCTTATTAAATAATGGAATTATAATTATACCCATAGCGGATGTAGTATTTCCCTGTTGAATGCACTACTCCTGAGTGAAGGGTAATTTATTAACTGATAATATGTGATCACTCATTTTTGACGTTTAAATGATTTTGTGTCTGTATGCAACTATTCTCCCAAAGATCCCTATCCTATAGACTCAGTAACATTACTTATTATTGATAAATGGCTATATTTTGTATACATATGCCTGTTAGGGCCATATACTGTATAATCTGTGGTGTGCCATCTTAAACAGTATGCACAGTTACTGGACTTTGTTGTATTGTTTTTTCTTTATGTAAAAGGAAAAATCCAAAATTCTCATTTTTTGATTTATTGGTAGAATTGGATTGTGGGTGAGAAGTTCTGTGGAGCCAAAATGTCATGTAGTAAAGGTCTGTGCTGGGCCTAACCTTATGCACTCTGATTGCCTGTTGATAGTTTATAATAATGAAGTTGATCGATTTAAAGCTTGAGAGAACGCAGATGTTTGTGTGTATGACAATTGTTATGGACTCTGAACACTAATAATCTTAATACACAAAGAATGATGTGTGCATTGTTGTGGGTCTATGTTCTCACTAACAGATATTTGTGGGTATGAGCTGCCACTCCCCGATTTCTACGTTGAGTTAAGTAAATGTTGATTTATTGTCAAACATTTTATTTAAAGCAGATATCCAGTGTAAAAAAGGCTGTGTCATGCATGCAATATGAAATGTATGTATATTTGAACAGACCATTGGAACCCCGAAGTTATGTCAATTGTTGTAACATGTCCACACTTTGATACCTCCTGTGTTCTATTTGCGTGAATGCTTCGGACTATGGAGACAATTAAAATGCCTCCAGGTTAAGTAACAAGCAGCCTGCATCGTGTTTTCACCTACAGACTCGAACATACAGACTGCATATGGAAGCGATGTGCTGTGGCAGTGAAAGCAGTGTGGGGGAGGGTTGAACACAGCCATGTTGCAGTGCGTGGTTGGGACTGGCCATATGACTTTTTTCACCGCAGTAACAATGGCGGTATTGTAAAAAAAAATGGCCACTACCTGCCATGTCAGTCTGGCTGGGGAACTTGTAGGCTGCCCTTCAAGCATTTACCTTAGGACGTGCTCTCGGAAATGATTCAGGAGGTCGTGTTTTTAAAAGGGAAACAACCCGAGAAGATACCACGCTAAAAGACGGGAAATCGGATATAACATTATTTTGAGAAAACTGATAAACCACATATAACTTAAAACATGCCTTCGCTTTATCATTTGTTTCTATACGCAAATGTTTCAAGTACTTTCACAACCATTATTGTGGACGAATTTTACTCGTTTTATTATGGAAGCCGCAACCCAACTATTATTTTGCTGTCTAATTTAATCGCTTATCAGACCTCTGCAACAAATGACGTTGGCATTTATCACCACAGCCAATCAGAATCGCCCCCCACGTCTCATGACATGACAAGAAACCAATCGCGTCATTGTGACTATTTGTTTATAAATATCAGTCAAAATTTTCAAAGGAATCTTTATTTACTTGTAGAAACTCGTTTTACTCGTTGTAAATTCAGTGTGTGGTTGTACACTAGGGCAATAACGTTACATATTTCAAAAGGGTTGCATCTCAATTTTCTCTCTGTAAATGCTAACATCACAGGTAAAGTTGCGCTCTTTTTTTGCCTGTTCCCAAAAATTGTTAGTTTTATTGAGCCGCTGCTGATAGGGGTATTTTTGTTGTGTCGGTCACTTTTTCTGTCTGCCAAGTGTGGGAAGAGATTGATTTCGGAAGCGGGAACAAAAGTAGGAGGGACCAGTAAATAAGTAGATGCAACCCTGGATCACTGGTCTATTTCCCTGCCCAACCCCTTACCAGATGCTACGAGAGCGACACCTCATCCTCCATTCATCTGACATACCGGTAGGTGGGGCTGACCCAGTGGGCTAACCCTGCCTCTGGTGTCCCTGGAACTGGGCCCCAGAGACCCCGTGTAGCTAACGCTTGCTACTATGTATTGGTATGAAAGCTCCTTCCACGTAAAATAGATGAATGTAACCCTCAAATAAAAAACATTAATCCCACTAACGAATTAAAATTAATTCCATGGGATTTGAATTTAATAACGAGCATTTCCCGAAACTTTGAAGGTGCAGATCCTCTGTTGGGTGTCAAATTGTCTCCCGAATCCAGCCACTCTGTCTTGCTCTCCTCCTTCTGCGCCACCAGTACACACATATAATGGAACTGAATTTTCGCACCCCTCCTCGAAATAGTGCCCGCCCTGTTTTACGTAGTTGACGGAAAAAAAATGATCGACGCTGTAATTTACCAAAGACTTGCATGTGTAGCGCGTGTGTGACATGACTGACACATTGCTGTCGAATCATTGGCAAGAGGCGGGATCTCTCAGCAAGGGCCGCCCAAGGAGAGAGCCCCTGCACGGTCGCCAGGGAAACCCCGTGGCGTGGTTGTGTGTCAGTTTCGGTGGGACCCGCGGTCGATGCCGGTGAGGAGGGGGATGGGCGCCTCTGCGAATGTAAGGACCCGAGACAGAATCAGAGCCCTGTATCACATACAGCAGCATATACCCCATTATAAATAGCGACTGTAAATATATATTACACTAAAATAAATGGATTTATCCACCGGGGAACTATAATAGACACCCAATGGATGCAGTGCACCTGAACAGGACAGGGAATTTAACTTTCCGGCTATGCGTGGGAGACACTAAGAAGTTTGTTTCCTACCCCTGGAGAGGGAGCTACTTTTGAGGGCAAAGGATACAGGAGACTCCGAGGTCGGCCTACAGGCCTACTGGTCTGGTTGGATTTGATGTTGGAATACTCTAAGGACTTCCTACTCTACATGAATTTGCCTCGCATGTACAAGTTTGGAATGCCTCTTTAGGTGAGTGCTTTAAATGTGTGTTAATTGTTAATATCACCCTCTCTGTAACATAAATATAACAGACACGTACTAACCATGTTTTCAGTCAACCAAACATAGCTATGGAGCTAACCAACTTAGCTAGCTAACTACTTAGCGTCCACTTAAGTTTATTAGAACAAGTTGGTTGCCCCCACTATCTTTCTGTGGCTTGCTTTGATAGTTAAAAAGCTCCCCATATTGATGGTCTGCCTTGCAGGGCTGCTCTTGGCAGTGTCTGGTCTGATCTTCCATGGTTTTTTGATCAGCTCCTCGTGTTATTTTTGATAGCTAGCTTGTTAGTCTGTGAATCCACCACATTAGTAGTTATATAATAGCCATTCTTATAAACAGTAATTCAAGCAGCTATGTCTCCAAATCTCTCAACAACATTCTGGAAGTTTTCAGGAGTTGGACTCGTGTAACGTTTAGTCCATTAAGGGTGCCTTCAGTTCAGGTTTTTCCTCAGTTTTCATACCAGGGATAAACCCGTCACACTTGGCGATCGTACATTAACGTTACCTGTTAGCGGAATTCTGTTTTGCCTCAAGCCCACTAAGCTACAAATGGGTGTCGTTTTGAAACATTAACGAATAGTCCGTTAATAATAATAATGTGGTTTGTTGGGCCAGTTTCTATACTGTGTCAGTAGATGCTAAACATACCTTAACGTTACACAGTCAACAACATTAGCAGAACATTATAGGTACTTTAATCGTATTTGCATTGTTGTCATTAGGTTACATTGAGAGCAGAATAGACCTGCACCCTATCTACTGGGCTAGGAAGTTCCGAATCAGACCGTGTAAGGAAATGTGCAAAGTTGTTTTGTTAGCACCAAAACAAATTGTTGCATTGTTCGTTTGACAGCAGTGTGTTAAATTATGTTCAGGGACCACAAAACTGTCGAATTTCAGGTCACTCATGACACAACTTGCAGTTTGATCATTATTGGGACTCCTGTTAGCTAAGCAACCAGCTCCTGTGTTGGGTAACGTTAACGAATGCTATACTAGCCTTTTAGCTAACTTTTTTGATGTTTTCCAGTTGATTGTATCCTTATTCTGAACCACTACTTTACAGCACACACAGTATGGACATTTTGTTGTGTATACACCCGAAGCCGTATTTGTAAACGAAACTAATTATTGCTCTGGTTTTGTGGACTAAGACGTTTAGTTTTATGGAAAATATGGTGTCCGTATTATGGTGGTGTTTGGCTACATCATGTTATTTGTCTTTGGCAACATTCCTAACTTTGCTGAGGCGTGTGAATCGAGCTGAAAGCTCGGTTGTGTTTTTGTCTATTTTGTGCTTGTTATTCCCCCCCCGCGTGTGGGACCCAGCAACCAGAAAACCAGATCAGTTGGGTAGTGACTTGCTGTTCTTCACCTCCCCCACCTACCAACCCCCAGCCTCGGTGGCGGTTAAAAGAAATGGGTGGTATTTTAGAGGGGAGCTCTTGTTTCCTTTTTTAGCCTCCATTTTTTTTATTTCTCCCTGATAGTATGTGCGTGTAGCATTGTTGAGCCGGAGTGTAGCGATCCCAAGTTTCCACCAAGTTAGAGAGATCGTAGCCGTTGTTATAACATTATGTAGTGTGTTAAACACCATTGGCGTCTTTGATAATTCAGATCTAGATTATAAGAAAATGCTACACTTTCATCTACACTTTTATCGGTCTTATTTCCGGAATCAATACATCAAACATTAAGCTATTCCCTGTCATGTTTTACAATGTAGTTGGTGATGCATGATTAATTTTAGGTAAAATGAAACGCACTGTGAACTAGCGACATACACAATTAACAAACGATACTGTGAAATGGCTAAATGGTTAAATAGCACCTTCCCCTCGCGTAGTGTGATTTTTAATTCATCAAGACCCCGCGTTTTCTGAGCCTAAATGGCTGTCCTAACCGTCGCCTGAGTACGCTATGCTCCATTCAGCTGCACCACCACGAATAAGCATTTTTTGCTCTATCGGATATGGTTATGTCAATTAATGTGCCACAGGATGTGTGACCACCTTCCCTGCAGTCGATATTTGTCATGTGTCATAAATTCAGCTGGTCATACTTATTTCTACTCGGTCAAAAGAGTTTTTTGGAAGGATTAGATTGAATGCTTTAATATCAACAGAGGACAAAGTGTCAGTCACAGTCACATTTGGTGCTTGGTTGCTCACTAAAAGAACTGCACTTGCTAATCGGGTGTATTCCAATCAAACGTGGTTAAAAGTCCCTGTAGTAAATCCATTTGAGATTTGAATATGTATGTGTGTCTTAAAGTAACTGTTTTTTCTGACTTGTTGTAGACCTTGCTTCATGAGTACAAAGATTACACCCGTGCCCTGCGGGGATTGATCAGCCACAGCCAAGTATTTGGATTGATCTTGATGCCTGTTGGAAGCCATATTGCAGTGTGCTGTGCCTTGTTTTCATTGGTTGCGACTGACATTCTCTGAATATGTTTCACATCTTTTAATAGACTGTGTGGGCTGTAGCTTGCAAATCTGGCCACTGAGAACCATTGGAAACATGAGCCTCTCCAGCACCCCCCCTGACCCTTCTTAACTCAACCTGCCACCCTGGGAAAGCTAAGAATGTAGAATGTGAACTGAACCGCCATGTTGGTTTCCAGGCCTCTCAATGAGTTTCAGATGATGTTTTAGAGTGAGAAACGTGTGTTAGGGGTGTTGAGTTTCAACAATTGGTATAAAGAGGACTGCCTTCAAGAGCAGCTCTGTGTGTGTGGATCTGTCTGCAGGATGTGGACCCTTCTTTCCCATAATGGGCCTCTGAAATGTTGGGAGATCTGAGGAATGTGCAGACATTCAAGGTTAGCCTGGCCCAGTTTTCTGTTTACTAAGGAAATAATGTCGGCCTCTCTCATTCGCATTCACAGAATGGTTGCAAACCAAGAATGTAACTGGTGGGTGACATGCCCTTGAAAACACGATTAAGAATAGGTGAGCTCTGCGCTCCGATGAGTCCAGATTGTACACCGTACAGAATGTAAGCCCTGCTTTGTGGTCGTGTGTGCTCCTACAAGAGGGAGTGAAGCAGGATGTTTGCCCATTTCCAAAAGAACAAGACAGGATTCTGTTTCGGTGCAGACGGTTGGAGAAGAGAGGGAGCAGGGGGGTGTTGCTGTGAGGAATAGGAATTGGGGAGGGGGAGACCCTGTCTTTTTAGCTTGCCATTTGCATGCTGATGACACTCTGTATCATTATATGCAGGGCAGGTGTAGCTATTGATATGTTAATACAGTTTCATGTGTGTTGTGCCTATGTGACCAAGTCAACCAAGCTAGTGTTGTGGCTCTGCATCTGTAAGGAAGCAGAAAGATTCAGGTGTGAGAAGAACCTGTCGTGTGCATTTTGTCTCTGAATTGTAGCACTACATTTTATTAGCATGTAGGAAAAGGGTGATTCTCTTTTTTCTTAAATAAAAATGTGAAGATGTCATACTCATATGTACAAATGTCTTTAATTTCTTAGCAGTGTTGATTAAAATACATTTATATCATGTAGATTGTTTTTCTGATTTCTTCTGTCAGATATAGCACCAGTCCAACTACCTTCCCGTCTCTGTAGCTTCCCCTCTGCAGCTGCTGTGTGCTGTTTGGTTTGCTGTCTTGCACAACGGGGTTAAAAGCAAGTCGCTCTGACGCCTGCCTCACTGGTGCACTCCTATTGGTGCAGGAGCTCTGGAGCTGCTCCAATGGGGCGTAGCATTTCCTCTGCGCTGGGGGAACGGTGTTGCAGAGGGCTGTGCTGGTTAATTCTGTTTCGTGCAGGAGAAGCAATGCTTCTTGGGAGAATAATGGAAGAGGGAGGAGGAGGAGGCGGCTGGGGGGAAAAAACAAGGCCGAAAGGGGGGTGAGGCAGGCTATCTACGTAATCATCTCTCTCTTTCTCTTCCTCTCTCTCTCTCATTCTTGTTTTATTGCACCCGTATGTTTTGCCCTTCATTTCCTTTTCTTTCTCTCACTGTCAGGCGGCCTGTCTCGCTTTCTTGTGATACTTGGCTGAGTGTATAGCAGGAAAACTGCTCACCAATATTGAGCGTTTCTCTCCACCTTTTGAACTGCAGGCAGCCATTTTAGGCTTCGCCAACACATTAACCCTCCCATCTCTTTCCTTTCCCACCCTTTCCCCTGGTCCCCGCGTTCTGTTTTTACATGTAACTAAGCGGGAAAATAAAAGAGACCAAATAATGGTTAAAATACCCCAAATGCTTTGTGTGTGAGGTTACTAAGATTGCAAAAGCACATTTCCAAGTGTGTTTGCTCAGAGGGTGTTGTCAGGTGGGGAGAGAGAGCAAATAAAGAGCAGGGCAGAAGAAAAACAGTCAAGAGAGCTTTCGCACCAAAGTCAAGCCACTCGACACCGGTCTGTTTTGTAATGCACGGCAGCAGTGCTAAAAACAAAAGGGGAAATGAATGGCTGGTGCCAGGTTTTTCCTGTTCGTAAGCACCTTGCTCTGTCACCTTGCGCAAATGGTTCCTGTTGGGCAAAGTGAGGTGGGAGTTTTAGGTTGTTTTTTTTTTGGTAAACATGCTTTATCTGTGGCCATTTACTAATGCTTTCAAATCACGGTTGGTCTTTAAATATAGCACTGCCTCTGAACCCTTTGAACCTAGATTTATTCCTCACTAAAGCTTGGCAGTTGTTTTTTCTAAATACACCCCCCTCCTCACACACACCTTTCTTATGCTTTAGGTTGCCTTTCCTTAAGACAATTTAGTTTTGTTGGGTTGCTTTCATGAGCTTGAAGCAGTCAGAGAGGGACAGTTAAAGTCCCACACCAGTTCAAAATGGCTGCCAATCCTCAGTGTTTTGTCTTCAAGTGACACCTCACAGTTTTGCTGTCTAGTCTCACGTATGTGCTTCAAACGTTGTGTGGAGCCGGGACAAAGCCCGTGTGTTGCTTTGTATAAGTTGGCCTAAAGAGGAAATGGAAATGTCATACAAATGTGTTTGTCTTGCAGGGAGATCCCATGGAGAGGGACAGGGTGTCTCTGGTTTATGTTATGCCAGAGCATGAGCTTATCTAACAACAAGATGGCTGTTTTGGGCTGCATGCCTCTGCTAGACATGGAAAACATCCCTCGCCACGTTTGGGAGTAGACTAAGAGAATACTGTCACTGTGAAAATGTTCTTCTCTCTAAAGCTTCTTTAAAAATAACATGTTAATCTTATTCAGTGAAGATTTTGAGATTTCTATACCTCTGTTGTTTAATTTCCTTTTAATGTTGCTGCTGCGGGTATTTATAATTGGAGTTAATGCCTTCCATGGAAGCAGCCTGCTTTCAGTTTGATTTCAGAGGGGAAAAAACAAAGAGGGACTCAAGCCCAAACAGGCAGCTATATTTTAGCTCAGTCCTCTCTTTTTTCCACCTCTGGGTTACGGAGCCTCAAACAGACAGTGACTGGCTTGTTTGCCCTGAAACAGATGATTGATTTTGTGTCCTGCTGGCCCTGCTGTCGACTGCTCTCTCCCCCACCCCTCTCATAGCACCTACTTGGCCTTTGTTCTCCATTGTGTGTCCCTCATCCCCGGCCTGGGCCCGGTCCATTCAGACAGCTGGACATTGCTTTGTTAATGGCGGGCCACACTGCACTTCCACGACGCTTGGCATGCCTACAGCCACAGTGTACAGTATTCAATATTTCTTACAGTGGTGCCAGATGTTTGCATAATTTTTTAATGCCGTTTCTTTACCCCCACATACCCTGCCGGTGTGGACTGAGCTTTGTTGTTTAGAGTTTCTTTTGCAGCAGCCTGAACAGTTGGCTGTGGTCTCAGTCTGTTCACAGCTTGCTCCAGGAGTGTTTTCAGCTGCTTCTGCAGCAGCCATATCTGTTTCAGGCAGCTCTTGTAATTGTGGTAAAGGCCTACGGTCGTGCTGCTGTAGAGAGGGTTTGCCCCATTGCATCACATGTTTTATTTAGCTCGGTTCAGAGAGGTTCGGAAGATGACAACACAATTTGTAAAAGATGGTGATTGAAGTGCCTTTGCTGTGTGGGTGCTTGCACTTCTCGTCATTTTTTCTCTCTCCATGGTTGAGCTCAGACTGGTATGTCACCATGACAATTGTGAATAATATTTAAATGTACGAATTAACAACATACTTGTGCTAAAGGCCACATTTTCACATAATCACACTACGATCCTGTATTGAAACTAGTAGTGAGTAGCCAAATGATAAGTATATAACCCATGTTAGAGTCTCAGACATCTTGTCGTGTGTGTGTTTTTACCTCTGTGATATTGTAGATGTGTTTTGGGTGAGTGTGAAATACGATCTACAATGAGCCTTGCTTTCTCTCTGGCCACATAACCCGCTTGTCTTAAAGCCAGGAAGCCATATTGATTTGCCTGTTCATCTTCAATTTTCTCGTGCTGGAGCTCAAAGAGTGCAGCTCGACCTGCGCAGTACCGGGAAACGGCAGATTTATTCATATCCTGCTTTGTACAGCGAGCATGTGTGCGGGGGCAGGCTGTGGGGGCGGGTGTAATCTCACTGGACTGGATGTGTTGTGGAGGTTTGGTGAAGCACAGGTGGACACTGTGTGAGCGTGGACATGCTGTTCAAAAACAATGTATGTTCATATGCGTATGTATAACCACCCTAGCGGTTTCCTTGAAGCTGTATGCTATATATGGAAGAGACATTGTGAATAGACCACTTGGGCATTGATTGACATCCTCCCATCAACCAGTCGGATACATACCATACCAATGTATGTAATGTGTTGGTCACAATTGTTAATGGATGATTAAAACCTACATGACTTGACATAATGTATTATGTGAACATAACATGCATTGCAACAATGCATGTGACATTTGCATTTTTTTTGTATTTGTGTATATAGAACATCAAATACCCTTAACATATATTCATAAACCCAAAGAACTAGACTGATAAATGCAAGCATCAAGACAATGTTGTCATGGGCTTCCAGTGGCGTGAAAGAAAGAAATTAACGTTGCTTCCGTTTTTCTGGCTCTACTACTGCAATATTATGTAGGATGCAATATGTCTTAAATCTTACCTGGAGTTAAAACAATTCATTAACTTATGAGTTCCTACTCGAAGTAACCACCCTTTCCCAGACGCAAACAAAGGACTTCAGCCCTGACTACCAGCAGTAAATTCAACATTAATAACAAATTACAACACACACTTTCAGTAACAGTTCCACCTGGTTGTCGGTCCAAGCACAGAAAGCTCTGCTCTTACTTTCCACCATTACTGTTCATTTGTTGTATTTTAAATTCACGTACATGCCCAGTACACGTGAATGGCCATGTGATATGCGCTTTCAGGCGCAAAGTATGGGCAGAGATTTTTTCTGAAATGGTGATAAAACACTTGTATGTGCAGAGATTGTTTGCATTTAAAAATGCTGTATTTAAACAAACGTAGTAATGTAGCCTAAGGCCTGGATTATACTCCAGAACGGACGCGTTCGTGCGCGGTCGCGGACCTCGCGTACACGGAGCATTTCAAATTATACTTGTTTTTAGAGCCCGCTCGGCAGACGCGTTCGACACATGCGCA
>JAVQJD010018181.1:0-16061 GCA_036023655.1 Nannoperca australis
CTCTCTCTCTCTCTCTCTCTCTCTCTCTCTCTCTCTCTCTCTCTCTCTCTCTCTCTCTCTCTCTCTCTCTCTCTCTCTCTCTTTTGGTTCTCCCTTTCTCCATCACCATCTCCCTCTGACTCTGCCTGGCCTTGCCATTTTTTTGCCAACCCAGGAACAGTTGAATTATAAAATCCAAATTCCTTAAGAGTTTGATGGGTTGTCACCTGTTTGTGTGTGTCAGTGCATGTTGTGTGTGTGTGTTTGCACTTGACATAGAGTGTCATACTGATAGGACGAGGATAGTAAGTCTGACCTCACAGCTCCAGCCTGTGCAAGCCTGTGTGTGTGTGTGTGTGTGTGTGTGTGCCCCTTCTAAACTCAAGAGATCAAAGTTTTGGGGGCCAGGAGGCACTGAGAGGAACTCAGGGTGAGGGGCGGGGCTTCCCTCCTTCCTCTCCTCCATCCTCCATCTTTTGCTTGCTCCCAGCGTCTTTTATCTGGTAAGCTGCTGCATGTCACAGTGGATGCACAAGGGGGTGAGAGGTCATCTTGAAATTCTGGTTAATGCCATTGACAATATTTCTTCTTCATGCCAATGAGACTTTTTAACAAACACTAGCTATACTCTTCCTTCAAACATACTGAGCATTCACTCAAGGAAAGAAACATTCCCTATTTTAACATTCCCACCTGTCCTGAACTCCATATCCATGTTGGATGCACACACACACACACAGCCTCTGTATGTAAGAGAATAGGTTAAGATACAATAGTCCCCTTTTGGCCCCACAAGTCAAGTTCTTCCATTCACTTCCATTCATCTACATTTTGCCCCCGGTCACCCCCCACTTCCCCTCGCTTTGGCTGAGGGCACAGGTCACCGCAGGGCTTCACCCCCACACACTCATCCTGCCAACACACACACACTCACAGAGAAACACACATGCCATGACCCCATCTTCCTGTGTTCCCATCACTTGCACAGCTGCCATTTCTATGCATGTAAGTTACAGCAGAGATACGTGTTCATATATGCATGTTGATATATTACCATTTTAATCAGTTTCATAATATGACAATAACAAATATACCTCTGAAGTTTGCTCAAGGGTGCTACAACAGGGTGTTTGCCCATTCAAGGGCTTGAACCCGGGTCCCCTTTTGAACCACAAATCCAAAGCTTCATAAAAATAGACATAATATTATTCACCTGAACTGGCACTAATAACATCAGCTATAGCTCAGTTCCATTCAAGTGTCCAAATAAGCCAAACCGGTGAACCACTATTCACTGTATCAAAGACATGTATTAGGAAAGCTTTAATGGGATATCACCAGCAGCTTTTCTTGCTATGGCAGATAATAATCACCTCATGTTTTGATCATTTTGGGGAATTTTCTTTTCCATCAATGGACTGACAAAGGGCTTCATGTCGACACATGTCACTTCAATAGGTCAAAATAAAATTCTTAAAAATATAATAAAATAAATAATAAAATATTTTCGCAAAACATAAACATTGATTACTCCTGTTTTTAAATCAAGCTATTTAAGGATTTTCTTCATACATGGAAAGTCATGGTTTGAACCTTGTCTGATGCACGCAGGTACATAAAAGACACTGAGGTTCACTCTCATTACTGCACATGTAACATAGATAACGACAAAGCCAACGAGAGAAGCCTGCGTGATTGTTGGCCTTGTGTGTGGGTGACTTGTGTATGTTTATGTCTTTTTCCTCCTGTGTACAAACGTTTGTACCGACAAGCATATGGGTGTGAGTGTGTGAGAGAAGCTTGCGTTACTGTGTATCTGTGTATGTGTTTGTCTGTCCATGTCAGTGCATGCTGTTCCCCCTGTCGCCCCTTGCTGTGTGCGTGTGTCATTATCCAGCGGGGGCTGCTCTAATGGAAGCTGTGATTAGCAATGCTGTTAATTAGACCACAGAGCCAACCGCCCAGACCTCTGCCACAGAAACACTGCAGATAAAACACACAAGCAAAACGAGACGCGGAGCAACACAACGCTCAAATTACGCTTTCTGGATTTTCAGTGAAACATGAAGTGATAAAATATTTTTGATGTGAATTATGAAACACATGGTCCAGTCATAGTTAAACAACAGACCGACCACACATGTTGAACATAGTGTAGCACGTCATGCACAGAAAGAACAAAGTGAGACAATAATGCTGCTAATTAGATTACAGAGCTTCTACTTCAACTACAGATTCAACCACAGTCTTAGCCACAGACGTCAGAGCACACATAATATAATAGTGTGGGATACATGTATCTAATTATACATGACTTATATTATTCTTGTCAGTGAAATATGGCTTTATAAGTAAAGTAGAGCCATGTTACATGTTGATTTGTTGTCGCTAGAAAAGCACAGGTGTGACGAATAACATTAACAATGGCTCCACTCCCAGGAAGCCATGACAGTAAACCAGTAGGCAACACACCAGAGCCCTGGAACAAGAACACCTAAATGAAACAGAGCCATCATTAATGTTATTAGTTTTATCTCTGCTTTTCATCCTATAAAAAGTTAAAACGTCTGCTGTGTGACTAATTCAAAAGTAGCCGCTGTAGACAGGTTTCCATCAAAATTAAATCCAAATTTCAACAGAAATTGTAGGTAATCTTCAAAAGAAAATGCAAATTACTGCAAGTTTCCATCCGTTAATGTTATGCCAATATTATGAGTTGGGCGCATCGAGATTACCAGTGGTGCTAATTCTCCAGTCAGGTGCCATTAAACCATTGCAGAAGAAGAGGATGCAACAGGAGGATTTAGATTACAAGTGCGCCTGTCAAATGGTGGAAGACAAATGGCAATTAAGTGTATTTCATGTATCAGTTTGAGGAAGGTTACAGTGTCCTCATCACTCCAACCAAATCTGATGTTTTCCTCTGCTGCATTTTTTCCGTCTCTCCTCAGTGGAGCAGAAGCTTCAGCGACAAACACGTCACATGATTCATGTACGTCATAATTTAGTTTCCATTGCTTTGGCGCGTTTTACTTGAATTAATACACCAACTTTTCCACCCCAACCAAGCCTAAAAACTTTGTTGCCATATTTTGTCCATGTGTCATTATTATTCACCTGTATTCTGTGTTTGTGTGTCAGGTCTAAAGTCTTTGTGCTCTGCTGATGGGTAAGTGGGCCGTAACCAAGCATATCAAAAAACTGGAGGTGCACCTGGGATTCATCCTGGAACCTGCTGGAATGTTTCGGAAATTCATCAGCATTGGGAAAAGGACCCCATACTGTATGTGTGTGTGTGTGTGTGTGTGTGTTGTGTGTGTGTGTGTGTGTGTGTGTGTGTACATGTGTTGGAGAGAGAGCGAGAAATAGCCCCCAGTGGCGTTCTGTCACCCCCCCTCGCTCCGACATCTGGTCCTGTCTCATTTACCGCAGGAGACTGTCTGTGTGATGGCTTTTTAATGCCACTGACACCGCCACATACACACTCACAAATATGCACACCTGTATGCACGAACACATACACAAACATATACATACAGTACATGTGAGAACCCCATTACCTGCACACACAAGCTCATGCCTCTATTAACATACATTGATCCAGTATGACATCCTATAGGATCAATAGTGCATTCATAAACTGACTTCTCAGGTAGCTCTCCAGTGTAGAACTGTTATTAAACAAATAGGGGTTTCTGAATGAAAATGTTTGGTTTAGAACATCAAAGCTGCACACACACACACACACACACACACACACACACACACACACACACACATCTGTCACTGATCCTGTGCTTTCCATGTTAGCAGGGTAAGGAGGGGGTCCTGAGGCTGTCCATCATCATCCTTGGTCATATGTTTATGTATATTATGTGTTTCTACATGTGCCATTACCGCCAAAAAAATAGTTACGCAGGTTAACAAGCAAACACATATTATTTCGCTCACCTTCGTCCCTCTTCCTCTTGCCCACATCGGCAGCTGAGCTGATACCCAGAATTCCACTGATGGAGTACGAGGAGCCGGCTGAGTCGCTGGTCACTGCTGACACTTGTGTGGCGCCCACGGACGTCGCTAGAGAGAGACCACATGACGACACAAACAGTTTGAGGGATGTATTAAGAAAGCACAAAACAAGCAAGGGGGGAGGATCAGCACATATATGTTTTCTTGTGAGTAGTGTGTAAGCTTCCTTTTTTTCAGTGGCCCTTTGAGAAAAATCTGCCACTGTGTTATAAAATGCAAAAAGATCTATTTGGACATCTTGACACTCAGAGACTAGGGGTGATTACCAATTTGAATGAAACCTCTGCTGTCATTATCTGTTCCATATATTTGTATTTAACTCAATTAAAATCAAATATTTTAAAGAATATCCTGCTCACCATCAAATTTGAGAGTGAGTATAACTCTTAAATTAAACCAGAATCTTAATAATAGCACTGCAGTCCCAATAAATTGGGTCAACTTTTGTTTACTGTTGTGTTTTTCAAATGTAGTATATAAAAGCTTCTTAGCAGGATGGTTTCCTTATGTGATGTTAAACAGACAAATAAAATCTCCCTGCAGTGACACAGAATGTCCAATACAACTTCTGAAGATTAGTGTTCCACTTGGTAATTATTGTTCTTTTGAGTAACACTCACGTGTCTTGATTCAGTTTTGTATGACACCTTCACAAATGAAGATACATAACAAAAAATCTGAGTGAAATCCAATTTTTTTCTCCTTAAAATCAACATGGATGCACTTTAATCTTCTGAAACTTTACTGAGCCATACAGACCAAATTGAAGCTTTAGAAAATGCCATAAAGGACAGGAGTCTGTCTGTGTTTTGCTCTTCATGTCTCTCCCTCTAATCTTTCCCCTGGAGGAGACAAGTTCCTTGCTGGGCGACATAGCGACATACTTGTCACCGCTTCAGTGACACACACACACACACACACACACACACACACACACATTTAGCAACTTCCTGACACACACACACCAAAACATACAGTCACTCATTCCTTGGTCCCTTATCTGTGCCCCTGTATGCGGACGTGGGGTTGAGTGACAGTATGGTATCCCAGGAGGGACAGAAAGGTGTGGAGACAGACATCCTAATCCTTTCTCCCAGCAGACCCCCCAAACATAGAAAGACAAGACCGAAAAGGGAATAAAGAAAAAAAAAAAAAAAAACGATAAACCAGACGATCAAGGTCCCTTCCAGTCGTTACTCCTTTGCTAACGACAAGGAGATTATAATGAATGCATATCCCTCCTTTTCCCATCACTTGATTTAGCACTTCAATTATCTGATTTTCCTTTCTCTTTCTTTTCACTCTTTTTTTTATCAGAACGTAACGCTTTTATTCTGCAAATCCAAATGTTCAATTTTCCGCCTGGGAGTGGGACCCATTTATCTGTGTAATCTGTAAGCGTTCATTGTGTGTGTGTGTGTGTGTGTGTGTGTGTGTGTGTATGCATGTGGGTATACTGTGTGTGTGTGTGTGTGTGTGTGTGTGTGTGTGTGCGCGTGCGTCTGGCAGGACTCAGGGAGCAGAGTGTGTGAAATTAATTTAGATTACTAGACAATGTGCGATTATGAAGATATGAGAGACACCGAAACACAATCCACTGCAGGGCAAAGTGAAGAAGAGAGAGAGCGGGAGAGGGAGATAGCCTCTCATGTTTATTTGTACTCTGAGATATTCATCGAATGAAAGGAAATAATGTTTCAGTCACAGCTGTAATAGATATGTTGCTTCAGTCTGTAACATGATTAAAAACTACAAATGGACAGCCAAACCATGTTAATCTGAAGGACAAGGGTATATTTTTGTTTATTCAGTTCAAATGTAACATAATAATGAGGACCCCCTAAAAAGAACCTAATTATCTATTTTGAGGGATATTCAGAAGGACTGACTTCCATAATTGTGCACAGGATCACTTTATAATCAAAAATATAAGTTTCATTCATGCAAAAGTTAGAATTGCATGCACCTTTGTTTTCAAAAACCTTTGATTTTTGCTTATTTATTAAAATGTCTTTCCAATCCCCTCTATGTTGGCAAAAGAAAACATGACTGAATTAACCCACTAAAGAGCAAACATTAGCTGTGGACCCCTGTTTGTGACAATTTGGTTGAACACACATTCATTTAGGAATAGGCACCATGTAAATTCTGGCACCCTAGAAGATAGGTAGACCTGCTTCAGGACCTGCTTTGATGCCTTTACCATTTCGATTGATTGTGTGATTTTGTGGCGCATGAAACCAAACAAATGTGCAATTAATCAAATGACCACAAACCAACTGACACACAAGAAATGGAGTCTTTGTAGCACCTGAGGGTCTGAGGGCTTTGGGCAGTTGCTCACTTTGCTCGGTTGATAATCCAGTTGATACTCCTGTTAACTAGATTTAACTTGAATTTGTGAACGTTTTCTAACTGAGCAGTTTTTTGTGATATAAGAATTGTGTTTAGAGTGTTTTGATGCTGTTAGCTACTACTACAGTCTTCATGTGGATTATTGCTGTTTGGAATAGTGTTTTCTCTGTAAGTTAAGGTCCAGAATTTCAATACGTTTCGTTGTTCCACAAACGACACACGGGCTCCGCTCTTGAAAGACTTGCACAAAAATGGCTCTGCTGTAAAATTTGCTTTGACAGTTGAAAACAGGATTTTAGAGCAGCAACCTACCTAAGTTGTGAGCCGACACTGAGCCTGTTTGGCCAGGCGGCTGCTGAACCTTTGTCCGAATGATCCTGCAGGAGGAGAGAGGAGATATTAGTGTGTGTGAAGTGGTCGTTTGTGTGTGTGTGTGTGTGAGAGAGAGAGAGAGAGAGAGGCAGAAGATTCTGAGTGACAGAGAGAACATGACCATCGTGGGAGCAAAACCATGTGCAAGTGTGCGTGTGTGTGTGTGTGTGTGTGTGTGTGTGTGTGCGTGCGTGTGTGTGTGTGTGTGTGTGTGTGTGTGTGTTTGTGAAGTGGCTGAGGCAGGCTGACATGGCAGAGGGGCCTCACACTTCCTGCTTGGTTGCTCATGCAAGCCTTTTCTTCCTTTTTTCTTTTCCTTACCTCCCCTTTTCCTTTCCTCTCCTTCTCTCTCCTTTCCTTTCCTTTCCCTTTCCTACCTTTCCTTTTGTGTCTGTTTCTTTCCTTACTCACGCACACCTTCCTTCCCTTTTGTCTGCCTCTTTTGCTCACTCCTTCTCTCTCTTATTTCACTATCCCTCCCTCTCTTTCTGCTTCTATGCTCAGGGGAAAGGGTTGTCATTGTACCATCGTGTTGAACCACTGAGCTGCAGCCACTTCATACATATGGAGACTGGGGCCTCTTTGCCATTCTCCTTTCTACTCCCTGACACACACACACACACACACACACACACACACAAACCACAAACACAAACACACAGATAAAATGCACGGTATTATATTGCTTTGCGCTCTACCTACACTGTACCTGTTGCTATAAGTTGGTTCTCAAACACACACACACATGTTACACGTACAGATTACACAGACTGTAGTACCTGTTGATGGAGCTGACACTGGGGACACTGTCGTTGTCACACACTCTCTCGGCCAGGAGCCTGTCCCGGATCTCCCAGGCAAACATGGTGGGGTTTTGGCGTTTGTAATCGGCGATCTTGTCGACCACTTTGGGAGTAGCAACCTTTGGTTTGGATCCCCCGATTACCCCGGGGCGGATACTGCCCGTTTCATAGTACCTGCCAATCAAAGCACAGGAGATGTTCGTATTGGTCATAAGGGGCAACACAAGACGGCTGTGGTATTTCTAGAAGAAGTGTTGTTGAATTAAAGCTGTTGGAAGGTTAATTCTGTAAATTTAAACTTGTCTTCAGTTATGTGTCATTTTAATCTTATATCACACAGGGTGTTTTAAATGCACCATGTTATCATGGAATTAAAATTTTAAAGATCCAAGATTAATCAGATTCACATTTATATGTTCATGACTTTCAGACTCGATCAATTGATTTTGTGAGGAAGTTTACATGGTTTTTAAAGGATTAGGTTGGCACTGTTGTATACTTTTCTTATTGTGGACAAATGTGTGGTTCTTAACTCCAAGCCCATTGGTTCCTAGAGACGTAAATCTTTAAGTCACGAATATATAGTTTCATTTTTTTAAGCCAAGCAATGTCCTGTTAACAGCTGGGCACTGAGCAAAGAGAATACCTGTTAGTAGGATGAAGTCATTGTTGGTTTTGGCCTTTTATGGGATATAGAATATCACCAGCCTTATCCTTAGACACCCCAAATGATTGTCCCTCCATCTTTACCTTTAAATGCTGAAAAATGGAAAATCTGCTTCACTGCCGAAATCAACAGTTAAATACTGGACTCCAAAGAACTGGCATATGAAAAAAAAAAAGACCTTTCTGTCGTTGTACTGGCCCTTTAGTTCACCCTTTCTTGTGGTTATTTGGACACAGTTCCTCTCAGTCTCAACTCTTTTCCCTCCTGGCTCTCCAGTGGAGCAATGACCTTCCCACTGCGGTCAGGGCTTCTCTCTGGCTCTCTTCAAAAATCACTTCACGTCCCTCTGGCCTGTCCCTTGCCCTCCTCCTCCTCCATTCACACCAGATCTCTATAAAAGATGATCCTCCTGTCTTGTGTCTCGTTTCTTAAAAAATAGGTATGTTCACATGTTTTCCAAGTCTGTCTTAAAACAATACTCACTTGCCAGTGAAGACATAAAGAGTACTTGTAGCCGGTTAATATTGCTACTGTCCATACTGACAAAGTGAAGTGATTGATGGGATGCAAATCCACAGCTCTTGTCCTGTGCAAAAATGCACAACATTCTTAAATTCAGCTGAAGCTAATGTGAGGGATTTAGTCAAATCAAGTGGTTGTGCTGAAACTCCCTCTTTGTGTATATCCTTCCACTGCAGTTTAGCAAGGAAACATAAAGAGGGACTAAAGTTTTGGATAATATCTGCTTGGTTTGTTAAACTGCTGGGGGTACTGTGGGTTTTATCACCCACCTCTTACATTCACCTAATAAATTAATAGGGCTTCAACCTAATTACAACTTAGAAAAGAAAACTTTCCTCAAGCACTCTTAGCAGAGCAAGTAAATAAGTCATATTCAAAAGCCTTTATTTAGCCGACAGGTTTCAACCTTACAGGGTCTTCATCAGGGCTGAAAGAGCAAAATCACTTCTACACCTGGTACGTAGACCTCAGCGGAAATAAACATTATTACATCACAAACGAAATGACCAACTGATACAGAGAAATCCACTATTGTAATGATATCAACTTCACCATATAAATTCAGGTAAGATAAAAACCTCACGTCCAGTTGTTTGTAATGCCACAGTCATTAGAATAAACTGTGGATAACAGTGTCACCTAAATGCATATTCAAAAATATTTATGATGTCTGAGTGGTGCTGGCTGTTGTTTCCTTTGGTGAATTCACATTGTGACACATATGTAAGAAGAGGGTGGCACTGACATGCACGCATTTATTCAAACACACACACTCATAGATTCAGGCGTTTCGTGTCCACCATGGCTATTTCATGAATGTATTTGCATGCAGAAGGGGCATGGGGGCAGGGGGTGGGAGGACAGCAAATGTGCTACACAGCTTGCAGAAAAGAGGGGGTGCTGTGCGTGGATGCAAGCTGTCAGTCAGTCTTAAACCTGCTGCTCTCTCTCTCTCTCTCTCTCTCTTTCTCTCTCTCTCTCTACTGCTGTACGGTAGAGTAATCCCTTCCGTGAAGATGTGTGTTCCTGTAAATGTGCGTTTCCTTGTCTTTCTTTTTGAGTGTCTGTGTGTGTGTGTGTGTGTGTGTGTGTGTGTGTGTGTGTGCATGTGTTGCGCATATGTGGGTGTGTTTTTTGACTATTCACAGCTGGAGTATCAACATAGCTAAAAGGAAAAACAATCTATTTCCAAATGGAAAACTATTTAAATTATTCACAGTTGAATCATTGGTGAATAAACGAGCATGGTTATTGATATCCGAGCAATGATGAGCCAACACACACACACACAGACACACACATACAGAGTGGTAGAGTTGGTGTTTTTGTTCTGCTGGCACCAGAGAGACAGAGAGGAGAGGATAAAAGAACCCTCCCTCCCTCCTTCCATCCCTCGATCCCCTCTCCTCCCCCCTCACGGTAACGCTTCAGTGAGTTGAACGGCCAGGACAGGGGAGGGAGAGAGAGATAGAGAGAGGAAGACAGAAAGAGAGAGAGAGAAAGGGAGGCAGGGGAGAACAATGAGCAACACATTTTTTGATATAGCTGAGGGTCGCGGTAGCTAATCCTTCCCCTCCGTCCCTCCAAATGGTCTCTCTGTCTCTCATTTTTTTCTTTTTCCTGCACCCTTCTTCTATAACATGCCTTTTCCCTTTTGATTGTGTTCCTTGTTCTTGTCTTTTTTTCCCATTCTCCATCTCCCTCTGTCTTCTTCTCTCTTTTTTTGGGTACAGAAATATGGTGCCACTTTCATTTTGATGCTAATTCCAAAAAGTGATGAATCTTTTCCCTTTTGTCCCCCTTTCTTCTCTGGGGGACGGAACGAGCAGGGATTTACTCTTGAATTTAGCTTTGAAAATGCAAAGAGAGAGAGGTGGACAGAGAGGGAGCGAGAGAGAGAGAGAGAGAGAGAGAGAGAGAGAGAGAAGGGGGGTGAGGAGAGAGAAATATTGAGAGGGGTCTGAAATACAGGATACATACAGGGGAAAGGAAGGTAAAAAAAAAGACAAAAAAGAGAGAGAGTAGAGAACAAAGTGAGAGAAACAAGAGAAATAAGTGGCAAGCGAAAATGAAGGCAGACAGCACTGAAAATGCAGCTTGTGCATACTGAGGGAATAGAAGAAACGGCAGAATGGACACTAAATGAGTCAGTGTGACCTTACAGGAGCTTCAATTTGACACATGCTTAACCAACACTGAACCAGCCTTTGTTCATTTTTCTTGATGATAAAAAAACAAAGCAGAAAGAACCCAAAAATGAACCAAGTGTATTTAGCACTCCATAATGCCTAAAAAAGATGGTGTCAAACCGGGAAGCCGACATCTTTATACATCTTAGCCAGCCAACTGTTCAAGACGTGACAGGTCGTACAACCTCACAGTCTGTTGGCACACTGTTGTGTGAGCAAAAAGGGTGTCAAACATTTTCAGAATTGTTACCATATGGCCGTAGGTGTTTGTGTGGCTTTTACCTGCCCAGTATCTTGCTGACACATCCATGGCTGACTCGTAGCTGGCGTGAGATGTCGCAGGGCCGAACCCCTTGGTGGGCGAGTTCTACTATTCGCTGCCGCACTACGTCTGGGAGGGGCCTGCCGTTTACAAACACACCTCCAAGCTGGTTCACTCCGCCATGTCCTACAAGAAGGAGAAGTGAATCAAAAAAAGGTCAAGGATGAGTGAAAGAGAGAGAGAGGGAGGACTATTACGGCTGTCTAGCTCAAGCAGCGGAGAAATTTAATTAGGTTACAGGCAATGAAATGAAACAAAGATAAACTTATTCAAATGTGAGTGACCAAATGAAGGTTGATGAGGCAGGAATTTTAGAAGACTAAATGACTGTCGCTTTAGCTACATGTGCAACTAATAAAAAGTACACTGTGATCAACCAAACTGATGATAAAAATGTCTTCATTTACTCTATTATTAAGTGTCAAAGTTCTGGTCTTTCCTCTAATTTGTTTTTTGGAAAGACACAGCGGAAAATTGGACAGGCACAAGAATGTCAAAAACAGGATGTTTGTGAGGCTTTTTTTCCCAATATGATCAACAGGATTCGTCTGTCAACCTCAGATAATCTCCTTTTAGATGAAATAAAACCCTATTTTAAATAGGCAGACTCAAGGAGGACCTGAATAAACAAAATCCACTGTAACACAGTCGCTCAGTGCAACTGCGGTCTTGCATTCCTGACTTCAGAACAGCTCCACTGAAGCAGTTGGAGTTCAGAAAAACATTTATCAGTAATGTTTGCATAAACATTATTGGTCCTTTCTGTGGGTCAACAACTGTTGGTAAAGCTGCATGTTCACATTAAAACATGCTTAGTGAAAATCTGAGCATGTCAGCTCAATTATATGAATATTTACTGTACAAGAAATCTCTTATTTAGTTAATGAAGTTGCTGTGTTTGTGTATATATATATGATTAATTTATATGAGGTTTGGTTGAGAAATATAAGCTTAGCTTCTGGCTGTTCAATTTGCTATCTCAAATACATCTGCTTTCTCTCCTGCCACTGATTCATCTGGCTCAGCATAATAGTATCAGTTGGACTATTGCAAAGTGCAAACTTTGCCCATTTTCACCCAGGGCATAGTAAGCTAAGATCTTAAGTAAATGAAGGGATTTCAATTAATTACTGACCAAGGCCTGGCCCTGGCCCCTTACTGAAAGATACCACTAATATTCCCCCTGGGGTATGGAAGTGTAAGAGGATATGAATGAAAGACAATAAGGCCGGTATAGAACAAGCTGAACCTTCACATAATTCTGCTCGTGGGATTGTTCGATCCTCCACTACTGTAACCATAAGACATTTAAAAGTAATAGGAGCAGAGACAATGACATAAGAGAATTGTTGACATTTTTGCTTAAAAATAACTAAAGCAATTAATCGATTATAAAACTTCAACATAATTGATGCATCAGCTAAATGTCTCAGCTCTAATAACAGTCCTGGAGCCTATCCCAGCATGCAGTGAGAGGAGAGGCAGGGTAGATCCTGGATGGGTGAGCAGCATAGGCTATTAGTCAGACAAACACATTCAAACCTCTGCAAACTCTTCACTGAAAGGCTCCGAGCTGCCAAGCCAGGGCAGAACCTGTAAAGGCACATGTGGCATTGAGACAACAATGCTAACCACTGCTAACCACTGTAACAGCCAATATAGTCAGCAATAGTAGGAAACTGTATGTTGGAGTGAGCGAGTGCGACTGAGAGCTCTCTCTCCTGCTCCCTAATAGTGTGTGTACATACTGTATATATATATATGACCAAAGGCAGAGTATAAATCAACCAGATTTTTTCTACCACATAATCCACTGGCTTTTGTATTACCATAGTGATTACGTCTTTAGGGGAAACACACACACACACACACACACACACACACACACACACACACACACACATGCACACACTAATCCTAGCTGTGGGGGTAATAGATTTTAAACACATTACCCCAGCAGGGATACCCCCTTAAACACAAAGCTGTCCCCTGAACCTGTCCTCTTCTTTCCTCCACCAGCATAAAATAAAGAAACATGGACGCATGCAAACAAACACACACACACACACAAATACAGCCTCTCCCAGCTCAAATATAAAATAGATCCACACATGGAGGATAAATACAGACATTTGAAGTCTAGAGAGTCTCATTCTGTGGAATCAAACAAAGCTATTTCCTAACGGCTGATGTGGATGGTCACTCTCTTCCTCACTACTTTATTTTATGAGATAGAAGAAGCCTCATTATGCAGATGCCAGCTGCAGACAGCGCAATTTGAAAGGCAATCGCTTCTTTACTAAAGGCAGCAGTATAGAGACAGAGTCATATTCATGCAATATCCATGAAAGCTGAGCTCAACCAAGGATCAACGACTACATAAAATGAAATGGAACAACCTGCATGAACTTTAAAAGACAATATAATCACAGCTTTATCCAACGCATTTGTCAGATATCATCAAATATGTTCCATTAAAAGAGAAATCCACTAAATTAAAGAATATGGTTTCATTTTTATAATTAAAAACAGCATGGCTGTGGCAAACCAATTTTTCAAACTGTGGGCATGGAAATGAAAGACGTGGATATCTTTCGGACATAGACGGTCTAAAGCAAACACTTTTGCATTATGGGAAGTGTAGGATCCAGCGTTTTGTTGGAGCTTTACCCATGCTAGCGACTGAATGTCAGAACCTCTCCTGCTTCGACTTTTAACTAGTCTATTCTTTTTAAAATGTATCTCACACAGGTCCTCAAACTTTAAGGATGTGCAATACTAAATCTCACTCTTTAAATAAATCAACTGTGGTACTGCCCAGAGGAAATACATTGAAGTAATATGTGTAAATAGGCTTGTATGAGATGATCTGCGCCTTGCTTGGTGGACGAGATCAGAAAGGAGCGACAGGGGTCGTGACAAACAGCAGCAGTCAAATCAGACACTTTCCAGCAGCCTTCAACGAGTGTACAGGATGTCACAGAAAAATGTACATCCTGTTTGATCCACTTGTAGGCTACCTGTAATTTGCAGACCACATTGGAATAGCTATGGCTGAAATAAACGTTATTATTCTTCATATCAATCACACAATATACAGTACCAGTCAAAAGTTTGGACACACTTTCCCATCCACTTGAATGGACTCTCTAGACTTTGGACTGGTACTGTATGTTTGTTAACATGATGAAACCACTGCTCTGCACAACATACAGCCTACAATCTATCATTAAATATTACAATTACAAAGGAAATTTGGATTTTCTGCAAAACGTGATGTCTGTGGTCAAAGTGAAGAGCCAATCAGCTCTTTGATCAGTCAACAGCCAGGCGTTTTCCCATCATGCCCTGGTCATGCAGTTGGTGGAGAGCACCTACAGCATCTGGCTGCCCGTGGATGTATTATAAGAACTGGATACCGGACCCAAAGATGGCGCCTATTCATTCTAATGAGAATTGCACGCCCAGCGGATACTCCGAAAAAGTTTCTAGCTTCAGGATGTACTTCCGGGTTATGCTTGTTGTTTCTGTCTGCTAGAAAACAACAGAAAATGCATAAAAGCTGCTGTGTGGTGGGATGCACTACCAATAGGGTAAGGAAGCCAGAACCAGGTTTTCTATAAGCTATAAGCCAAACCAAAAAAATCTAACTTTTAAGAAGACAAAGGTGGATACAGATGTGAGGCATCAACGGCAAGAACAGGAAAACTAAGATCCTGACACTCAGTAGGCTGTCTGCATGTGTAGCAAGGATTTTGTCACTTGCCAGTGAAATATCCAAATGTCAGTTTTAGGCTAACTATACTGCTATAAGTTAAGCTAAAGCATTTAGACAGTAAACAATTTGTGTAGTGGAATGTGGCTAAATCATACAGTATTATGTTTGCAAGTGCCTTAGCTAACTAAGCTAACGCATTAAAAAAGGGACACTGAGATGGAGCGACAATATTGAGTTTGCCAATATACATTTTCTCTCTGGTAGATATAGGCTGCTGAAATAATCCTCTGACATGGTAAAATCTAATGTTTATAGCTAGCTACAGGCATTTTGTTAGTGTTTCAGCCCATGGTTGCATTTTGTGGCGCCGATTGTTTTCTCCTCCGGTGGGCGTGGTTTTCAGAGTATGACTCGTGGCGCTGTCTGATGGGTAGCAACATCACATGTGACGCAAGGAGCTCATTTATGGGGAATTGAGAAACCTAATAGTTCCAGAACTGGTTTACAGATTATTTGGTATCAATGAAAGAAGCAGCCACAGCTCTTCAAGAACTGAGCAGTGGACTCAAAGGCAGCTGGACTCTGATCTGGAACATATCTCAATACATAGATGCGTATATTTAGATTGCTGTTATCCAGGAAGCTGTTTTATACTGTGTCTGCTGTTTGAAAATATGTGAAATAGAGACTCGCTATCCCACGTATTTTGATGATTTGTTGGCCTCCGTGTATGAGCCTGCTGGTGGTTTTTGATATAAGCAGGTGCAACTCTGCACTCTCTGCTCCTGTGCCAGTGCAGGGTGGAGAGTCAAGTCAATGTTAATTACATGCATTGCCCAAAATCACAGATCTCAATCACAATTTCTCAATTTTGCCACTGCTGAACTGCTTTTTTGGTTCTTTTTTTTTCAAATTTTCAGACATTTTGTGCCTTCATCAGACAGTTGATAGGGATGATTGCAAACAAGGGAGCAGAGAAGGGGAATGCAATGCAATACTGTAATTGTCCCCGGCCGAGCCCACCTGCATGCCCCTGAACACTGCTGTTTTTAGATAGATAGATAGATAGATAGATAGATAGATAGATAGATAGATAGATAGATAG